>JANHFL010006670.1:10732-22815 GCA_032468155.1 Oxyrhabdium leporinum | reverse complement strand
AATTGTATAGAATGTGAAGGATGTGTGTTTGTGTTTTATTTTTATAGTCATAATGTACACTGAAGATGGCATTTAATCTTGTTGTAGGAGGTGCAATGACAATAAAGTAAACTAAATCATGTGATGGAAAAGAAAATGTATGTGGTTTTCCAAAGTGTGGAGGGCTGTATGAATGTCTCGACCTTCATCATGAAAATCTCTCCAGCCTGCCCATCCCCCCCTCAAGGATTCTAGGTCTCCATTAAATCTCAGAGACAATTCCTACATAACTTTTCCAGATCCAGAATTGCAGGCAGCAAATGAGGCGGGAAAGACTATGATAAAAGAAAAGAGCAACAAATTTCCTGGTATCATAGAACAATGGACCAAGTACAATACTATGGAATTTGAAAGAAATTCAAATGCTTCTCAACAACCAATAAAACTGAGGCCAATTTTCCAAAGCGGGAAAGTTTTAGGAAATGATGATAAATTTCATTGCAATATTAATAAAAAAAAACTTACACCAGTGCTACCCATGATCATAAAGAGTGCAATGTGGAATCTCCCAAAACCAATTGTTTCCACAGCTTCTTCTACTGTAAAGGTCTTTTCCTCTAGAATATTTAATAGAATATTAATAGATATAATAAATAGAATAAATTAGCATTTATTCATTATTCTTAAACAGAAAACATTACAAAAACACAGGAGGAGGAGAATATAGATTTTCCCGAAATATGCACTAATATGCACATATAAAAATAATTAATTTCAATATTATCCACAAATCTACAATTGGATGTCCTGTTTACCTTATATCTATCAGCACTTCAAAAGCTATCAGTGGGCATTTGCAAGGCCTGTTGCCTTCCTTCTGATAACTATTACTAAATTGGATTCATTATGTACAAAAGAAGAATCTTATGTAAGGATGGTTGAAACATAAGATGATTTCAAATAGAGAATTATGAGAGGGACAAAAGACCATCCACCAATAAGATGTTAAAAGTTTGGATGTCACATTTTGTCAATAAGTGTCAGGAATACATGATGCATCTACAAGCCAAAACTGTTCCATATGCATAATAAAAGTATGCCTAAATTATGTTGGCAATTTCACAACTTTTCAGTTGAGGAGAGAGAGAATTGAGAGCTTTCAAAAGTTGTAATTCTGTAAGAAATCATTAAAGCTTTGAGGGAATTTTAGTCAAGAACTCACAACTGAGAGAGAAGATACACATCAAACTGGATTACCTTTCTTTGGCTCCTGTTCCTGAGTTCCCATTTCCTCAACAGTCACAGCATTTGTTCCTTGTTGCTGCTTGACTGACATCTTTCAATTTGCATTAATTTGCTTGGAGATTTTGTATGTAGAAACTTTTAATTCAGTTGAAAACTACACAGAAGATATAAAGCAGTCTTCTTAAAGTTGTGGGCTTGGATAATGGTAAATTAAGAACAATAATACATATGGTACTTTGTTCCCTGAGATTATTTTGCACCTGAATTTCTCCTGGTCACCTATTTTTCATCTGCTACTGTTGGAAAAGAATTTCTTTAAAAAAAAGACACACACCCCAAATCAAAATACAGATCCCAAATGTTCTCTCATCTCTGGTATAAAATATTATTTCTTTAAGGGCTGTCAGCTGCTACTACTTGGTTGAAAAATAGAACCAGCTGATCAATACTAAAGTCTACTTAAACTGCTTTGTAAATTATGCCTACTTCATTCAATCCAGTTTTAAATCTAAGTAAATACTCCCCTTGCTTTATACAAAACAAACTGTAAATTCTATAAAATGGCTAGTCCTCATTTCAGATGGCAATAGTTTGATAATGAATGCTAATAGCAAAATAATTATGATTACTGAAAGAATGGATAATTATAACAGTATGAGAGAACATTGCAATACTTAGCAAATGTATGAATTCTTTAGTGGCCAGAATTACCATGCAGTGTAATCCTATATCTTAATACAGAAGAGCACTTGGGTTTAACAGAAATTAGTTGCAGAAAAATGCGTATACATTTACAACTTTATTACAGTTTTATTACACCATCCCACTTGATCTCCACAGCCATCCTTGTATGTAGATTAGATTGAGTGATGAAATCCTCAGGATATTCAATAAGGTCTGTGGCTGATTTGTATTTCCAGACCAATTCTTTTTCACAATCTGACATTACATCCCCTTCCCCTAACCTCATGCCCGCCAGGTTGTAGCTGCAGGTGATGAGAGCTGTAACCAAACACATCTGGAGAACATCAGGTAGCCACTGCACTAATACCATAAAAATCATTACTAAATGCAGTTAAGTAAATTAAGTTCTTATAATGAGGGGAAAAAATAGAGAACTAACTTGTTTCATACCTCCTCAGTGAATATTTTTCTTACCTTTTGTCAAACAATTAGTTAAGTCTTGCTCTCTCCTTGTCTTTTCAAATATGTAGCTTTACTTTGCTTGCTATAATCATGCAATATACCTGTGTTTACCACTTTCCTTCATGGCTGAAGGTGTACAGTTCCCATTATGATATCTTTGCCTCTTCAGATTTCAGGTTTAAGACCTTCCTAGTAATTATTTCCTTCAGCTTAAAGAGCAGGTCGCCAAACCTGGAATTTCTTAACAAGTGTGTAATTGTATGCTCTTTTGCTGTAGGTTTACTTTTTAAAAAAGAAAGTAAGTAAGTTGGGATTTCTATTTCAGTCCCATGTATTACTGCTGTCCTTGCATTCTCACAAAAGGTTGGCTCTGTTATTTCAGTGTTTGATTAAAAGAAGCCAGAGAAGGAAACTTGGTCAAATTGCAATAGTGCAAATGTGTTGCTCACACATGTATCTTGCAATGTTACTAGTCTGAATTCAGCAAATCTTCTAAGAAGGGAACTGGTTGGAAAGTGACATGGATGAATCTGCCTATCTGTTTCTCTCCATTTTTTATTTTTGTGAAATTTTTCAAGTATATTTATTCTCAGTTCCTCAGTTTTACTGATCAGTTAACCTGGAATTGTTGCAATGTTTCCTTAAAGATAACCTAAAATTAGAATGTATTTGTGTGCTTATTTTCCAAAGCATACATGCTTTTTCTGTCAGCCCTCCTGGATAGATAAAACAGAAAACTGACTCTACAGGACAACTAGAAATATAATTTATTTAAATCAGACATATTAATATAATCTTACAAGCCTGCCCATGTTTTTCTTTTTCCCCTCTTATTCTTTCTTTGTTATACTTTCTTGGCCCCTTAGGCTTAATGCATGCTGTCTCTGTATTTGCCATTGTCCTGTTCTGGAGGCCTTCTCGAAGAGTCCCTGCATTTTGTTTACAATTTCCCAAGAACTGGGCTCAGTACATCCTCAGAAACTTGGCACTGCTGATTTAAAGGCTTCCTCAAATTTCTGCACATGGCCTGCATGCAAAAAATGCCAGTGAGACAGCCCAGGAAGCAAAGCAGTTGTCCAAGTACACATTTATAAAGATGTCCTAGGAGAGCCCTTGAAGCATCTGTACAAGCCTTTCAGAGGGAATGTGTCTGCCACAGTTCTTCAGGAATATTAGTGCACTTCACAACATGTCCTTTCAGAGGCTTCATAAAGGTGTAGTATGTATGCATGTGTAAAGGACATTGTCAACTTTGGAAAACTGAAAAAACTGAAGGATAGATAAGGTTAGGAGTCTATCAATATAGAGCAGCAAATCTGAATATGTAGCATAATTTTAATACATTTTCAACTCCATTGGTAAGTTTGACCCTGTTAATTGAAGAGGACAGCCATTAAGAATAGCGATTTACTGCACAATAACATTTCTTCTTTTTGAGCATGTAGTGAGATCAGAGGATGGAATGAGAGATGAAAGTGAATGTTTAGCAACAGAAAAAAAAGTATGGATGTAAAGTCTTTTGGCTGCCAAGATCAGGAGCACATACTGAGAATAACAGATTTAATGATACTGAGAAGATTTAAAAAAATCTGTCTGGCCCTTTCATAAGACTTTTTTTTCTTTTACTATTTACCAACTTTATATGGTGCCCCATCTCACAAATTATGACACAGGGTAGTGAACAATTAAATAAATTGCATGAATTGTAAAATGAAGTGGCTACCTCAAGAAGCAGATTTGGGCCTGGCAATGGTTTCTGATTTTCCTCCCGAGTCTATCGTTAGTTTTTATTTGTTACAGAGATCATGCCAGGCTGTAGGCTCAGACCATCTGTAGATAGCCTGCTGCCATCCAAATGCCCTATCATCTGTGCTGAAAAGTCAGCCGATAAATTGGGATAAATCAAATTATTTCTGGTACCATCCTTTCCTTTCAATCAGATGATTAAAAAGGCTCTGGCCAGTTCTGGCTTGAGATTTAAATTTAGAACCAGAGATTTAGGAGCATATTTTATTGATCAATGGGGCAAGAACTAAAATGCTTGGATCCTGCTTCAGATATATCTTTAGCTGTACAGGAAAGAAAACTTGGCAACCTGAATACAACCTGTAGGCTGTATTTGAAAGGATAAAATAAATCCTTTCTTTCAGAAGTACACAAACATATTCAGTTTCAGATAATCTTCTTTCCACTTAAATTCTGATCATTTGGAAAGAAGCCATTGCAACAATATCCCATACAGCCCAGAAAATGGGGGCAGGGAGAAAATCTTGAGCAGCCACCTGAAAATATCTGAAAATATCTGAAAACAGTGAAATCACATACAAAGCTAGAATTACATCAAGAATGCTTGTCTTTTGATTCGAGCATGTTGTATTTGTCCTATAAAATTCAGAGTTGATTGAAACTGATGGATACTTCAATGAAGTTTAAAGATTGGACATGATGTTATATTTGTCATAAGGCTGTCATGTAAAGGAGGATTCTCACAACCAGTTTACAGATGGTCAATACATCGTTGGTGCAATTCCTTGTCCAGGTAATCCACAATCTAACATCAGGAGTAATTCTGAGTGAAATCATTCAGGCATTGTTGAGGTGCTGCAAATAGATGTTCATCTTTGTGCATGAATCAAGGCACCCTTTGCAGGCATTTTACAGTATGTTTGTATTGAGTTCATCCCTGGGTTATTTCAAGCATTGTCCTTTCAGTCTGATGGAAAAGAAAGTACTATTGTATACTTGCTTCCCACAAAAGAAATAAGTTGTAACAATATTTCTTGAGTGGAAAGTTGGATTTTGTAGTTATCTTAGTTACAAGGTAGCTAAAGGGTATACTTAAATAACTTGTCTTCCATTGAAGAACAACATTTTCCTAGCTTCTCAAATTTCCAATTATATTCTGCTGTGGATACCCTCTGTCCAACTAGTGATTGTTATATTGGTAATAACCTCATTATCTCCAGTGGAAAATGGCATAAATGGAAGTGAATTCCATGATAATAGCACAGGAAAAAGCCTACTTAAGATGATGTTAGATGGCTCTTGGTATTTTAATATACTTAGTTCAGTGACTTATCCAATTTTAATGATAAAGGTGCTCTGAGAGGCATCCTGATCCAAAATTGCTTAGTTCTTTGTAAGGCATAAACCAAATTTTGAACTCAGCTTGGTATCTGAGTTGTAACTTTAAAAGAAGAAAAGGTTTAACATGTTCATGACAAGGTGCCCTGCTCAATAATTTGGCACCTATCTTCTGCACAATAGCAGCTTCTGGTCCTGGCTCAAAGAGGCACCCAACATAGAGCACATTAACCTAAATGTGAAGCTACCAGTGCATGAACAACTATAGCTATGATACCATCCAGGAAAGAGTGCAATTGGTACACCAACCAAAGGTGGGAATTAACATGCATACCCGTGGGAGCTACTCAGACTTCCAATGGCAAATATTATTTTAAAAACTTCAAATTACTACTGTGCATTACAAATAAGGGCAATCCCTTTTAGGCCAGCCCTATAAGGCAGACCACACTAAGAAACCAATTCTATATAGGTCTAAAACTATTTTTATGAGAACAGTTATAATAACAGGATTTTGCAAGTCAGAATGTGTTGCCCTCTTCCTTATTTTTGTGTTGAAGAGCCTATCTGAGACATTTTCTAAAGTTTGTTTCTTGGAATGGACTTAAGCTACACTTAGATCATGTCCGTAGCAAGAGATCTTCTCACTATCCTTCAAGACTGTTCTTCATGCCCTCTACAATTTAGAATAGCTAAATTTCCCTCTTTCTGAATTCTAGAAATCAGATATTCTTCTTAGTGGTAGGATTTGATCTCAGTTTATTGGCCTTCATCCATCCATTTATCACACTATCCTGACACTAGTTTAGAGTGTGTGTGTGTAGCCTTTCCTAATTTAGATGTTAGGATGTAGATATGAATAACATCTGGATACTGGTAATCTCCTGCAACAATTTCACATCGTTAAATAGCACTAGTGATAAACTTCCATGGTACTCCAAAGTTGTTAGGATATAGAGGCAAAGTCATAAAATACAACTTTCGGTTCCCAAAAGAAGGAAGTAGAACCATTGTAACCCAATCTAACCCAATGTGCCCAATTGCCAGAAAATCCAAAGGTATCCTATGGTTAACTGTATCAAAGGCTATTGAGAAAGTGCATTCCTTTTCTTCTTGTTGAACATTATCTACTAGAGCAGGGATCTCCAAACTTGGCAACTTTAAGACTTGTTGACTTCACCCATGGCTGATTGAGGAATTCTGGAAGATGAAGTCCACAAGTCTTAAAGTTGCCAAGTTTGGAGAGCCCTGGACTAGAGTGATCATGACTTATTTTGCCTCCAAACCAGGCTTGAATCTAGGATGAGATAATTGATGGACCCCAATAATGAACGACATTGCAGAGAAACCATCCTCTTAAGCACCTTGTCCCCAAAGGGAGTATTTGTAAGTGGGCACAGAGAGGATTTCTTCAGGATTGGTCAATTACTGGCTCCTTTAGGTCAGGAATACTCTGGCAAATCCAAGTTCTGGTGAAAATTCATTTATCAGTTCTTGAGCCATCAGTCAATCCCCATTGGCAAATTCATATAATTCAAAATAGGTGGGGTCAATGGAGCAGGTGGCATGCATAGGAAATCTCCAGGCTTCATATTAAAAGTTACAGTGTTGTCCTCCTAGAGCAATCCTTTGTCTTGTTTCTTGGTAATTTCTAATCCCAGTTGCTGTGGGAAGGTTCGAGGAATGGGATGTTTAAAGCATCAGCATCTTTTTTCCTCACTTACTTATTGAATAGCATAGATTGTGTCATTCTAGAAAAATGGGGAGGGGGGACTTATTTTGACTTATTTTTAAACCATGTATATCCCTGGGCTGCCATATGCAGAATATGATCTTAAGATGTAATGACTACCAAGCTCAGCTTGTTTCTAATGGTCAGCCATTTGGAATAGATCAGAATAGGAAACTGCTCCATGAGAAAACTAGGATTTTTATTGACATAGGCTATGATAACAGGTTCTTACAGGCCTAATTGTGCTTAACTGTACTTCACCTCCCTTTCTTATTCTCCAGTAACTCAGAGAGGAGCCTGCCAGTGATTCCTCTGACTGCTATCTTGTTTCCCAGGACTTAAGGCACTTTTCAGACCTCTTTGCTTATCTAACAGTTCTTGTGATTAATATGTTTAGCCAGTTAATGATAAATTACAGAGCAATTAAGATAATAAAGAATTCTAATAGCCAAACCTGTTTATATACCAAATACTTGCCAGTTATTCCTTGTCTTGTTTATATTCTTGAGGTGCCAAAACAACCCCGCCCCTGAAAAGATTAATTCTAAAGAGTACTTTGTCATCCAATCATATCTTAAGGTAAATGAACCTTTTCTCAGAATCTCTTCATGTGGTACGAGAGGTGTGTGTTTGTGTGTATGTATGTGAGAGAGAGACCAAGATGATTTGAAGAATTTATTTTTGTTTTGTGACTAAATCCAAGAACAAGCAGATGAGTGGAGCAAATACAAAGATCTGACAGGTGTTGTCAGCCACACATTTTATCTTTTACACTAGGTTGTGAATTTAAGTTTTATATAATGTAGTATTAGAGACAGAGAAGCAAAAAGGTAGTTTTTGTCCTTAGTTTTATATTCATTTCTGACTTTCAGCACTTGAATATATGATAGTACTATCACAATTGTGAGACAGTTTCAATCATTTTTTCCAACAAGTAAAATATAAATCAAGAGCAAACTTAGCAGTTCTAATAGTGGTAAATTAAAGTTGGAATAATTTCATTCCTATGATGATAAAAAAAAATCCTGGTTCATGCCTTATTTACTATTCAGATTTCTTTGGACGTACTGATAATTCAAGAGTTATGGTTTAAGTGAGGAATGTCTGTCAATTGTTATGTGAATTGAGACATGATGTTTTGCTTTTTAATTTTCCTAGGGTTGTTTTTTTTTAAGGAAGAATACCTAATCGTATGATAGTGTATACCAGCAGAGTCAAATGGTATATCGCGCTCAGAAATAATTTCAGTGAATTCATCAGCACCCAAAATATAAAGAGTAAAAGAAAAAGTATGGCTTACAAATTTGTTGTAAACCAAATCACTGGTTCTGGATATCATCTCAAAGGGGCAAGTGAAGAAATGAGTGTTGTGGGACCATGATGGGACCATGATGGAAGACTTGCCCTTTAATCTCAGTCATCGAGGTCATGGTTGTCCCAAGGGTGCTTTTTCTGGTTTTTCATCCAAGAAGCTTCTTCAGCTCTAACTGGATGGTGGGGAATGGAAGGATTTATACTCCTTGCAGACAGCTGGACATGTGCATTCTTTTAGCAGGTGTTTAAGGTCACCTGGAAGTTTATCTGTGTCATCAGAGTCACCTGAATGATGCAAATGGAGATAGATGATGTCCCATCCTTCCCCCTCTGTTAAAAGAAGGCTGTTCAGTTTTGACATAGATGGCCTCTTTGACCCCTCTTTCAAACCAGAAGTCCTGTCTGTCCAAAATGTGGACTTTGCTGTCTTCAAAAGAGTGGCCTATGTCTTTTAAATGCAGATGGACTCCTGAATCTAGTCCTGATGGGTTTGTTCTATGTTGTGCCATGTGCTTATGAAGTGGTTGTTTTGTTTCTCCAATGTACAGATCTGCATATGGCTCACTGCATTGTGACATCAGATACATGTAGGAAGGGATGAGGTTTCAATAAACTTTCACAATTCTTACTTCATCATTTTGACAAAATGGTTGGATTTTACACATGTCTCTAAGTCAGTGTTTCTCTATGTTAGCAACTTTAACAGATGTGAACTTAAACCCCCAACTTCTGGTTGGGGAATTCTGAGAGTTGAAGTCCATACCTCTTAAAGTTGCTAAGGTTAAGACTGTTCCAGTTGTTGATGGGGTTGTTTTTCTAAATGGATTGCAAAGAGAAAGCAGCCTTTTTACAATCTAGTACACTCCAGAAGTGCTAGAAGCACATTTTCCAGACGTCTTAAGCAACAGAAGAGTCATAGTCCCAACACATCTGGAGAATAGGTAGAGTTTTTATTATGCTTGTCTCTGACAACACATTTGGTGTCTGAAGTTCTAGTGTGGAAGTTCTGTATCCCTTCTGGCTCTTAATTCTCAAGGAACTGCTCACCAAGAAAAAGAATAGCAGAAACCTCAGAAGTTTCAGATTTCAGCATCATTAATAGGATTCATTCTTCCTTTCTTTCTATTATGGTCTTGAAGGAGAATGGTGAAAAAAGAGAGCCAGAACCAGAATAGAATTTGTTCTGGAATTCCACCCTAATAGGAAAAAGATGAAATCATTTCTTTAGTTTTATTGTTTTTAATCCCATTTTTCTTTGAAAAAAAAATAAAAAAAGCAGTTTGCCCAAAAAAAAAGGAGGTAAGTAAAAATAAAAATAGATTAAGATATCCTTCAGTGGGACAAACTTTGAAGTACGGAAGAAATTGAAAAGGCTACAGTTTCCAACTACTCCATTGCTACTGGGACCACTTAAGAAAGGCACCTTGAATGGAGTTATTGTTGTGGGATTGTTTCAGGCTAGTTTTTTTCCTCAACTTTGCACCTACTAAATATGTTGAACTATAATTCCCACCATACTCACTTAACATGGTTCCAGTCTATCAAAGTTTCAAAAGAAATTACCCATAATACCATGCATATTTATATGCACATTTCAACTATTCTTTGAGCAGTACATTGCAAACATTACGGGAAATGTGCATACCTTCCTGTTACTGTGGTTTTTGGGGGGGAGGGGGGGGGTTGGCTGGCTCAGAAGGAAACAGCTGTGCCTTCAAGTTCTTACACAACCACACTTACCAGTGAAGCCTGAGCGCATGCAGAAAGGCAGAAAGACCTTCCATGATGAGTAGAATTGCTACTGTCAGAACAGCAAAAATAGCAAAGAGCACAAAAATCCCAATGAGTCCTATCCAGCCAGTCATTTTAAAGCCTTGTGAAAACAGCAAGGTCCAAAGAACCTCTGAGAGCTCTGAAAAACACAAGAGGAAAAAAATGCAAGAGAGAAACACACTACAATATCCCCTTGCATCCCAGAAGAACTTAGTGCTAAGTTGAATTCCAAGAAGCTTCAAGGCCATACCTACATAGTCATTGGGACCAGAGTTGGCTCATGGGAGACTTTTTTACTAGGTGCCAAGCCTTGGGTTTAAGGCACTCATTTCAGATCACGAAACCCCCATCCTCCCCAAAAGAACTGGGCTGATTTGGGAGTGGACGCAAAGAGGGCCTCAAGGCACTCATTTCAGTCTTAAAACCTTCAATTCCTGCAGAGAAGGACTCAAAATTCAAGGTCTGTGCACTCTAGAGCATCTTGGTCTTGTTCTTTCTGACCTAAACGTCAAATATGGCAAATAGCTGGAAAACATTGACAGAAGTGATACTCCTAACTAAGTGTCCACGAGGACACTTGTGGAAGATAGCAATTATGAAGATAGCAGTTACGACCATGGGGATCACAGGTTGAATGGCATGGACCATTTTATGTTTCTGATCCCTCCTGTTGATGTCCCTGCACCACCCCACTTCCCTATTCCAATAGAAGATTACAATCCTCTGGAAGAGCTCTAGAAACACAGAATCGAGCAGCTGTTAGATAACTATCAGCAAGGAATAACATACAAGTAGCCTGGGTTTGAATCCCAGAAAGGGTATGGCTAGGTGATGGGAGCTAAATAGCTTGAAATAGATCTATACTAGTCTCCCTATATTTCTTTGTGGGTAAAACATAAATTCAACACAAAAATAGTTTGTCGTGGAAGCGACTGCCTGCGAAGGCTGAAAGGTGAAAGCAGAAGCACTACGCTTCGTCCCATATTTGGGTAGACCAGGTTGCCCTGATGGACCAGTTTTACTGGAAAAACACACTTATCAGCAAGGAAATAATTCCTACAACTAGGAACATGGGGTAAAATTGCTAAGAACCAAAGTGCACAAATATCTTTGGAAAAAAAATGGACAGAATCACAATAGAGCTCAAGACAATCCAATTTGGTCCTAATCTGCAAACTTTTAACTGGACTCAACATTTTCCAGTTTTAATTTCACATTGCTTAGTGCCTTGCAGCTGCTCCCTCACTTCCTGGAAGTGATGCAAGTTTTCTTTGTCATTGTGACTGAACTAGATTAAGTCTAGATCACTGTGCTTTCCTGCAGTTACAACTGCAACATCAAAGTGCAGTTTTCAAGGGCAATGCTACAACAAATCTCTCTACTTGTAGACTTAAAAAAAGCACTTAATTGATATCTTGAAGGAATCAGCAAACTATAAAAACATAACTAAAATCTTTGGTTGAAAAGGTTACAACCCTGATGAAAAGAGATTATTCAGAATCTTCTGTAACCTGGTGCTGTCCAACTTCCATCATGTCCATCTAGCATAATCAATGTCCATGATGCCTGGGGAACGGCAATACAAACCATCAGTGGGCACAAGATTGGTGAAGGCTGTTCTGAGTGGATACCAAATATGGCCCAATCAACTATTTCTCATAGCAATTGCACTTAGACTTACTGTATATACTGCTTCACAGTGCTTTCCAGCCCTCTCTAAGCAGCTTACAGAATCAGCATATTGCCCCCAACAATCTGGGTCCTCATTTTACCCACCTCGGAAGGATGGAAGGCTGAGTCAACCTTGAGC
>JANHFL010006670.1:0-10632 GCA_032468155.1 Oxyrhabdium leporinum | reverse complement strand
AACCTTGAGCCTGGTGAGATTTGAACTGCCAAATTGCAGTCAGCTGGCAGTCAGCAGAAGTAGTCTGCAGTACTGCATTCTCACCACTGCGCCAACACAGCTCTTACAGGCAAGAGGATCACTAGCTGGAAACTCACGTGCATGGGCCAGGCTAAGTGCCCACAGCCGGAGATAGGAAGCTGTATTGGAAATGCAACCCAAGCAATATTCAATGGTGTGGATTGCCTGGTGCACGCAGATGTCTCCAAAGTTGAACTGCAATAAAGTTTTTAGAAAAACAAGGAAAACAAGGTTGAATACTCCTATAGTGTTTCCCATTTCTATTGTACTGCAATAAGTGGAACTTGATTTAGCTATCTTTCAGTAAATCCTATTGATTTTGGTCAGTTTATTCTAAACACCACTAAATCTAGAAACAGTAGATGGGTGCTAAACAGCACTACCTCTAGAAACTTAAATGAGTTCCAAATAAATTGTAAATGAGTTCCAAGGACCACCAAAACGTTTTAAGCATTTCCCCCTTTCTCCTCACATACACACCGCCACCAAATTGTACTAAATTTGTTGAGCTACTACACCGTCCCTTCCTTTAAAACTTCCAACTCCTACATCTTACTTCTTCATGGTCATGGCCTCCACCGCTATCAACTTCTTGGTTTGTTTTCTCAGAGTGGTTGGAGTCCATGATCTCTACTTCAATATCACCAGTAGGACTTTCTGACAGACTTGACGAGGCCAACTGAAGAGAAATCAACAGAGATTGATTATCAGCATCCAGTAATAATCCTTTGGGTTCCCATATTCTTCCCAATACTTGTACAAAGCAAGAAATGGAACTCCATGATAACCCCCATGATTTGTACACAGGAAATCTCAAGTTAAATCCTCAATATTTCTAGCCTGATATGAAAAAAGACATGCATGAGCTTCGTGGAATCATGGCAGAGCTTCTGCTAGCCAGTGAAGACAGATTTGGGACTATGTTCTGACTTGGTGTAAGATACCTCCCAATAATTCACATGACAAGGTATTGACCACAAAAATAAAAAGGATGTGACCTATTGTATTCTAGCCAACTGTGATCACAATCTTATGTACTTATTTCTATATACTGGTTCAGATACAATGCTATGTTTTGGCTTGCTCTGACTGGAATGTAAATCATAATTTATGTTCCAAACACATAAGCAAGCCATGGTTTCTGCAATTCCCCCATCTTCTCTGCTCTTTTGTAGTAGCCGTTTTTTTGTTTTTTTTTAAAATAGAATAAAATCATGTTACAGTTATTGATTTAGATGTAACATTTTAAAAACTTGCCCCAGTTCTTATTATTTGTGAAGTGGCTTTAACTTTCATATATCAGATCCTGATTTGGCAGTTATTCACAATGGTATTTAATGGTTTTTGTTCAGGTATTTATGACCTTGACCCAATTATGATAGATTGAATACCATATTATGACATGTCTGAGCCTGCAAAAGTTTAACTCTTTCTACTGAAAAAAAAACAGATGTTTTCCTAAGAGGAAGAAAGATTCCAACTTGACAGGATAGAGTAGGTTCAGCAAAGGGTAAAAAGGTGCTACATGGACTTGAGGATGGGCTGAAGAAAACTGAAGTATTTGGTATAGGAAAAAAAATGAATTTTTTTTAACATTCTCGTGAATGTTCAGGTATGTAAAAGGCTACTGAAGAGAAGATAGGCTCGAGATACAGAAGGATCTTCAGACTGGAACACTGAGCACTCCCTAACAAAATACAATTCAGTGGTGAGAAAAGCAAGGTTCTACATTTAGGCAAGAAAAACCAAAAACACAAATATAAAACAGGCAATATCTTCTCAACAGCACTTATTGTGAGGGGTGGGGGGAAAGCCAATGCATCAGCAGAGGGATAATATCGCTTTACACTGCACTAGTAAGACAACATTTGGAATACTGTGTCCAGTTCTGGTCACCATGATACAAAAAAGATTTTGAGGCTCTAGAAAGAATGCCGAGAAGAGCAATAAAGAAGATTAGGTCTGTGGAGGCTAAACCGTATAATGAACAGTTGCAGGAACTAGGTATGTCTAGTCTAGCAAAGAGAAGGACTACAGTGACATGATAGCAGTCTTCCAATACTTGAGGGGCTGTCACAGAGAAGAGAGGGTCAATCTATTCTCCAAAGCACCTCAGGGCAAGATAAGAAGTAACAGGTGGAAAATCATTAAAGAGAGATCCAACATAGAACTAAGGAGAAACTTCCTGACAGTGAGAACAATTAATCAGTAGAATGGCTTGCCTTCAGAAGTTGTGTGTGCTCCATCACTGGAGGTTTTCAAGAAAAAGAAATTAGACAATCATTTGCCCAGACAGTCTCCTGCTCGAGCAAGCTGTTGGACAAGACCTCCAAGGTTCCTTCCAACTCTCTTATTCTATGTTCTAATATTACAGATACCTAGATTTCATTTAAATATAAAAGAAAAACTTTCTGATGATAAGATTTATACAACAGTGGAACAGTCTTCTTACAGAAGCTGTGGATTCCCCACCTTTGAAGGTTTTAAAGAAGAGGATGGATTTTCATCTCTCATTGATTACTTAACCTGTTTTTCCCCCTACATTGCAACAGGTTGGCTTACATGGTTCTTGGGAAGCCTTCCAACTCTACAATTCAATGTTTCTATGACATTTTGCCCCAGTCTTCTGTCTTTACTTATTTAGCAATCCCTTGGCAGAAGAGACCCTTGTCCTTACCCTATTCTGAGCTTTCTGATGCTTGGCTCGGATAATAAAAGGCTGAATCAGAAGCATCCAAGGTATGGCAATCAAGGCGAAAATGACCAGGAAAGTTTGAACTTC
Source organism: Oxyrhabdium leporinum (assembly GCA_032468155.1). Lineage (NCBI taxonomy): Eukaryota > Metazoa > Chordata > Lepidosauria > Squamata > Cyclocoridae > Oxyrhabdium > Oxyrhabdium leporinum. The sequence continues at coordinate 7,790 of JANHFL010006670.1, read as the reverse complement.
TTCCTAGAAAAAAGAAAAAAGACAATAGATACTATCATACAGCACTCAAAGACAAATAAACCCAAGAAATCAACAAACCATGTCTAAAGAAATAATGGCTGGTGCAACATGTGAAATCTGCAAGTTTTCCATATCAAAGATTTGCAGGCTCCAGCCTTCTTTTACACCTATTAATAGTTACGTGAAAGCCATTTCTGTTTCCCTATAATCATAGGATACTTCTATGAGAAAACCATAATGATCTGGCTGCAGCTAATTGCATGGGTTTTTCTTACTGAAGTGTGATTTTATTTGCAGAAAAGTATCATGATCAGATGGAGAACCTTTACCCACAACGTGTCTGGAATATTTAAATGTCCAGCTGGGCCTTATGCCATATTTTCCATGCAAAATTAGCTTCTATATGGTATGAGAGTTGTACTAAGTTATCATGGTTTGTTGAACAAGCATACAAAAGATATCCCAGTTACAACTGGGATGCAAAAATCAGGATAGTCATTAGATGGCAGTAAAATTAAAATAATAAAATAAAATAAAATAAAAATAATACAAAACACTAACTCTTTACTGCCATCTAGTGGATATCTGGAAGCCTAGATATACTATCTTAAATTATGACTTTTCCAATGAGGTTAACACCTAGATACTTGTGTGCAATAGCCTGAGATCAAGAGATAACTCAGATTAGTCAGAATGAGAAAGGTTTCTCAAGTCAGCCTCTGCCTGAAGGAATAAATTAATCATCTATAAGGAGTTACAGTATAAGTTTTAAATAGAAATTGGGCATGTTCACAGGGGGTAGGAAGAGGGTTCCACAAAAATTAAGCAACTGGTTGTGTGATTGAAATCCTGCCTTTTTAATACGGTAATATGTTGTACCGTACACATAAACAAGAGGCAGGGATTTTGTTCATGCAGTTGGAGAGGCCATCTTGATTACTGAACTCTCCTTGTGAATACCACTGAGACAAAGAAAATTATTTCCATTCCAATTTGACATTCCCAGCTGCAAGTGAACAGAAATGATACTGAGTTTGCTTCAAGAGAATGCAAGATGGTTAGACAAAGATATCAAGCTGACTGCAATTTTGCCCTTGAGTAAGTAAACAACCCAATTTGTCATCTGCGTTTAAGAATATGTGCTGCCTGACTTTTCTCTCTCTTTCTCTCTCTCTCTCTCTCTGTCTGGTTTTCCATAGGACATAGAATGTGCTTTAAATTATGAAGTATTTTCTTGGATTTGATTTTGTACAATCTGTGAATGCAGACTTATATAGATAAAATACATTATTGAAAACAATGGTGAAGCTGCAGCAACTGATAAATTGTTGAGTCACTTCATGGCTACTTTGGACTTTATTCAAGCACTGCTCCTCCCCATTTTTCATTAAAGAAACTGTAATGTTGACTTCTTAAAGCAGCAGCATCTTTTGCATGGAGCCTGAGAAAGGACATGGTGTTTTAATTAGAAGAGAAATACTGTGCTTGTATTCACTTAAGTTCCTGAGACCTGTTCCTAATTGTTTTTATAATGTGCACAGCCCTAATCTCTAATCCGACAAAGGGGAAAACCAGACTGGCTCACAAACAGGAGGAATGAATGCAAACATATAGAAGCATAAGATGCAGAAGGAGGAACATTCATAAGTCTGAACATTTTCAAACTTCAAAATACAAGATGTATTTGTAATAATTCTAAACTGAGATATTATGTCATATTAACTATGTTAGGATTAATTTAAGAGAAATATGATACAAAATATTGTTTAGAGACGTCACCACGTGATAACCTGTCTCTGTAAAGAAAATTGACTGAATCTCTTTAAAGTTAAATCAGTTAACTTCAGTATTTGCTGCTAACACAATACAAGGTTGTATCTCAGGGAAAACATGGATTAACAGAAGCTACCATTTTAAAAAGAAATTTTCTTCTCCATATGTACAGGTAGTCCTCAATTTACAACAGTTCATTTAGTTACCATTCAAGCTTACAATGGCACTGAAAAAAGTGACTTATGACCATTTTTCACGGTTACAACCTTTTTAGTATCCCCATGGTCATGTAATCAAAATGCAGATGCTTGGCAAATGGTTCATACTTATGACCGTTGCTGTCTCCCAATGGGGAAGCCAGATTCACTTAACAACCGGATTACTAACTTGTCAACTGCAATGATTCATGTAACAACTGTGTCAAGAAAAGTTGTAAAATGGGGGCAAAACTCACTTAACAAATGTCTCACTTAACAATAGAAATTTTGGGCTCAATTATGTTGAGGACTACCTGTATAATAAATTTGCTCTCTGGTTGACAAACGCACTTCCTTGAGAAAAACAACAAATGATAATCCCAAATCCCTCCACCTTTAAATAGGTGTGCTGAAATGAGTAGGACTGAATCATAACCAACAGGTGCATCTGGTAAAACCACTCTAACTGTAGATAGATTTCATTTGACACTCTTAGTTGAAGATGAAACATTTATATCTGATGTCCCACAGGTGATTTTTTTCAAGAGGCAATTGGACTTTCTAGTTTTTCTTTGAAGTTGTTTTACTTTTCATCCAAGAAGCTTCTTCAGCTCTGACTGGATTCCCCATCAGAGCTAAAGAAGCTTCTTGGATGAGAAGCGAAACATCTTCAAAGAAAAACTGGAAAGTCCAGTTGCCTCTTGAAAAAAAGCACCTTTGGGACAAACATGACCTGGATGACTGAGAATCTCCATAGACATTTATACCTGATGCTCGTATAAAGGAGGATTTGTTGCATCGTTGTAGCTAAACATAAACATATTGATAAAGTGAATGAGGATGCTTGGAGCATCCTGGACATTATACACATTAAATCGGCACCACTTGAAAATAATCATAAAGACGAGGTAACCAAATAGGGAGATTATGAAGATCATCTCCGGAATGAACTGCAGGACAATGTTGGTAGTTTGCTTGAAGTAACTAGACAAATAATGAAACAAGAGAAAGAAAGCATTACTGGGGTGGATATAGATATCCATTACACAGTGTGATATCGGGTGGGGGGACGGGACACCCCAACCCGAGTATCATAAGGACACAAAGTCAAGCCTTTCTGTATCCATGTCCCAACTTCAGACCAACTATAGATAGAAAGATTTGGCATTCTCCAGCATGGAGGAATAATGGGTGAAATGGACAAACTTACTAAGATGGACAGACTGGTTTCTTTGATTAGAGAAAAGTCATTACAAACATTCCATCAACAATGAGAAATTCTTTATGGGCTTTTTTTTTAACATAAGAAAGAAAATGATTTTGTGGTTGTGGTTTTGATGAGTAGGAAGAATAGGTTGTGCAAAGAAGGGGGTTGCAATGAAATCCTGGAGGTAGAAGTTGGATTAGGATTGTATGCATAATTGTCGAGAGGAAGATTGGAAGCCACACACATATCTAATATTTTGTAGTCTTTCATTTTCTTCTCCTTTTTTCCTATCTTCTTTTCTCTCTGCTCTTTCTCTCCTTTTTCACTTTTTCTTCACTGTATTTTTCTTTCTTTAAATGTATTTATTATCTATGGGAAAATTTCTTTTTGAAAAATCCAACCACATAAATCATGGAATTGGTATTGTGACATTACAACACATGCTTTCATCCCTTGCTCACAGTCTCACAGGTGCCAATAATGTTGTTCATCAGTGGAAGGAATGAGATTATGGTGAACCTGTAGACATCTAGAAGTACAGAGGTTCCATCTTCCAACATCCCTGGCAGTATTGCAGAAGACAGAACTACTAGGATTTGCAATCTTGCACTATCTGAATCACAAAGATTTCCTACTCTGAAAAGAGTTAGTACTCCTCAGAGGTTTTGAACTACAATGCCCACAAAACATTTACCATTGGCATCCAGCTAGAGTTATTATGAACATGGAAATCAAATAAAGTCCACGCTGGATGGCATAAAATAAATCATGCTCTCATCATAACAATTGGGATGAGCACAGCTTTTGTTTGCTAAGAATTTGGGAGGCTTTATCTTCCATCCTTTGGTTGATATTGAAAAGTAAATTTGGTGAAAGAGAAAGTCAATCAAAACAAACCAAATTTTTGTTCCTTAGACTACCATAAGAAGGGTGAGGCACAGTCAATTAAAAACTATACAATATATATCAGGGTCTAAAAAATATGAAAACTTTGTGTATGCATGTATGTATAAGAAGATATATAAAAAGCAAGTCTAAAAGTAGGAGTAGGGAAACATAAAGATTAGTATGTGGAAAACCAAGGGAAGTCAATCACTCTGAGATCTAGATGGAGTGGATTGGGACAGGTTCAGTAGAATATCATCCAAACATTTGCTGTGCCTGTAAAGGCAATGACACTTACATATGGTTGAAGAGACTAAGTACCACCCCAAAAACCATGTGTGTGATTCCCATGACGATAGACATTTTCATTTTGTACGAGTTCAAGAAAGTCAGCTTATTGATGGCAATATTCCAGATCTGAAAGAAACAGATAAGGAAAGCAAAGAATAAAAGACAAGTGAAATCATAAAGTAAAGTACTTGCTTTCTTTTTACCTCTGGGGAAAAACAGGGAGAAAGGTGAATGAAGATCACCTCTGTTAGGGTGAAGAATTGGAACTTAATTAACCTGTATAGTTCAATTGTTGTAAGTTTATTTAAAAAGAAAACATTAAATCTTTGATTTTTGTATTAGTATAACAATAAGTGTTATTTTCAGGAGCTAATAATCTTCCCATTTATGCCGTTAGCCAATCAACTCTACTCAAATAAAATGCATCTCAACCAAAGTTCAGTAGGTCTTGTTGAGGATAATGAAGTGTGGGATAAAACTTTCAGCCTAACATAAGTTGCTATTCAAAGTTCAAAAGAAAATGATAGATTTCTGGTTCTTCCAGAATGTATTCAAGACCTCACACATTCACAAAATATGGGATGGGAAGAGATTTGTGCATGATGTATTGCTGAAATATTTTTATGTTACGATTTGTATTTTATAAGTCTTCTTAAGAATGAACCAGATGAAAGGCGATCTGTGTTGTAGTCAGGGCCAGGGGTGGGCTGCTTGGGGTTCATGGGAGTTTTGGCGGACCCTTAGCAAAGATTCTGAGGGGATCGCCAAACCCCCAAATCCAATTCCTGGATGGCCCCACCTACCATGCCCCTCCCTTCACAGGGGTCTCCATTTGGCCCGTTGTGGATGCAGGTACGTGCAGGGCGTGCATGGACGCTTGCGGAAGGTGAAAAATAGGCTGCCCGGAAGTTCGGGGAGGCTGGAATTGGGCCTGTTTCCAGCCTCCAGAGAGCGTCCGAAGCCTGGGGAGGCCGTTTTCTCCCTCCAGAGGCTAGAGGAAAGCCTCTGGACCTCGGGGAAGGCGAAAATGCCCCTCCCATGTTGCAGGAGGCTGACTAGGCCATGCCCATCGTTGCCACGCCCACCCAGCAACCAGGTAGTGAACCTGTTTCTGAGGTTTTTGAAGTCTACCCCTGGTCAGGGCTATTTCTATAATAAGAAGAGACACAGCCAGGTCTACTCTATCATTCTATGATGGATACTGGAATCAGTTTGGAAGATGAATAGCCATCAATGCTGCCAGCTGCAGGCCAACTGCACTGATACCCTATGACAACCGACTCTCTCTTCTCTCTCTCTCTCTCTCTCTCTCTCTCTCTCTCTGACACACACATACACACACACACACACACTCACACACACTCTCACGTGCACGCTCTCTCTCTCGCCCTCTCTCGCCTTCTCTCTCTCTCTCTCTCTGTCCACCCACCCCCCAGTCAGGGTCATTTTTTTCAAAAAATTTCAATACAGAGCATTTCCCTACTTTTTCTGTAGCAATTTAATTGTTTATATATAAAAAGTTAAAAAAAAGACAGTGAAGACAACTGTCTTGGCTCTTAAAAACCTTTTGAAGAACCCTGTGTTTGCTGGCTTCTTCCTTTGAAATTGGAGTCCCAACCATTCACCCCTTATCTCTCTCTTCCTATTAACTGACAGATAATTATTTCTTATTACCGGATCAATTCCAAAAGGATAGGGGTTTCCGGAATATACACCTTTTGTTTTAGGATCTAACTGCAGAACACCACTGTCATGAACAATTTGGTCCCTATGGATGAACAGAAAAATGTTAAATTATTAGGTTGTCACTGAGATGTGATAGTCTTTTCTTACAATGACTAACATTAGGAAAAACAATATAAACACACTGAAGCCCAAAACATTGGCTGTGCAGTTTCTATGTGGACAGCTCGGGTTACATGTGACTTTTTGTACTAAACAGCTTATATAATGATATGTACATTCTTTCATTTCCTATGTTGAATCAGCTTGCTCTTTCTTCAATGGGCCCAAAGTCACTCTTCACATCTTCAACATTATCTATTACTGTATAAACTATCCTACTTTGTTCTGTGTTGATGCTCCCTAAATAAGGTTGATGAAGTTTGGATTATGATGATTTTAAGAACTCTTCTCTATAACTCATTACAAGACAATATATGGTATGTTTCTTGATGCAGTCCAGTGCAGAAGGTACAACATGGTAGGCCTCAATTTATATGTTTCTGTCACCTTGATGGTTAAACGTGAATATTCTAGAGATCCTGTAAAATAGTTCTCCATTGCATCTGAATATGGACACCAGATGTCCTGGAGATTATATTAAGCATGTAAGTAATTTTCAGATGCCTAAATATAAGTATGGTCAGATTTATAATTCCTACTACCTCATCCATAGAGAGGTATTTCAGGGTTAGGGGTTGTGAATAATTTGAGAAATCTATTTGACTTCTATTATGAGATTGACAGAATCAAAAGTTTAGAATTGGCTCAGAAAAAAATATTTTATAGCCAAGCCTTTTCTGAATCAAACTAAGGGAAGTTTCTGGCAACTACTGTTTCCTGTTTGCTTTTAATTATAGTCAGCTGCTGATTAAAGATCTTTATGAAATATGAAATGTTGCACTAGAGATCATTAGGGATAAATTCAGAAAGAGATTGTGAAACAAAAGAGCAAACTGAGCAAACAGCTGCTATGCTCTGCAATTATCAAGCATTGTTTACCACTTACGTCCATCCACCATTGTTATACATGGGGCGGACACGCCAGGAAGATCCAAATATGTTGAATGATTTGGCGAAGCAATCGTTGTAAATAAAGCCAGTGTAAATGGAGAAGATACTCATGAGAAGGATCAAGTAGCGTCCACCGAAAAAGATGTTCCAGATCTGCACAGGAATATTATATATAATCAACAGATGATCAAAACAAAGTTTACTGCAGCCTCATTTACAGCACCCTTCTCCATTTGGCGTCTTCTAGAAATGTGGGACATCAATTCCCAAAACTGATCCTGCTAGCTGAGAAGGCATCAGGTTGAAGAGATCTGCATAAACAGTTCTTCACCTATTGTTTACTGCTTTGGAAAGAAATGAGTCATCTTCGGAGACCCTTCTTCTCACCATGAGAAGTGAGATGGGTGACAAAGAAGAAAGCCTGCTTAGATATGGAACTCTGATTATGAAATGCCTCTCCGGGAAGTATGACCGACCCTTTTACATCTTTTCAGTTCTGGGTAAAGATATTTCTTGGCATTTCTAGAGGATTGCTCTCAATTTTATATTGCCCACATTTTAAGTCACTTTGGGTAGTGAGATGTGTGGCACATAAATTTAATAAATAATACTTTTCAGGGGTGGGCTGCTATGGGTTCACACGGGTTCGCGCGAACCCGTAGTGAAGATTCTGTGCGGTTCAGCAAACCACCAAAAGATCG
>JANHFL010006668.1:24431-34895 GCA_032468155.1 Oxyrhabdium leporinum | reverse complement strand
GGACTTGGAGAGCGCTGCCCGCTACCCGGGGCGAGAGAGAGAGAGAGAGAGAGAGAGAGAGAGAATAATATTGGAAAAGAAAAAAGTGACAATAAGAAATAAAATACAATCAGTCAATCTGTAAATATTTGATGCTTAATTTATGTTATGAATAAATATAAGAAATCTTTCTGGTGATTTAGATGTGCATTGTATAAGAATAGGTGTAGATGGATACCTTTGTAAGCAGATGATGCTATATTGTTGGCTGATAATCCAAATTATTTGTAGGAAATGTTAATTTTTTCCCCAATTTGTTTGTTAAATTTGTTTTTTCAATTTCTATGTCTATCTCAGTCAATGGCTTACGGTTCATAAAATGTATTATGATTTAAAATTAAAATAAACATTTTAAAACAGTAAAACCAGTAAAAACAATAAAACATCAAATTCAAGATATTTGGTACGTTAGCAATATAGCCAGGAAATGGGGCCTTTGCCACATTTGATGTCCCAGGCTCAGAAAAATAGCCAGGTTTTTAAAGTCTTACAAAAGGCTAACAGGGTAGGGACCATTCTGATCTCGAAAGGGAGAATGTTCCACAGAGCAGGAGGCACTGCAGAAAAAGTTCATCTTCTTCTGGTCTTCCTAACCAATATTCTTTTGCTGATGGGATCTGCAGCATGGCCATTTTGCTTGAACAAGTTTATAGGATGCAATTGAGTATTTATATGTGAAAGCATGAACATCTGTGCTTTAGGGTCAATCTTGACTCTTAGCAACTACTTGAAAAAAATCCTAGTTTTCTTGGTAACTTTTTCACAAATGGTTGAAAAAAGTACCAAGAAAGAGAAACTGGTCCAAAGTGAGCTAGTTGGCTTAATGCCTAAGCCAAGATTAGAAGTTCTAGCCTCTCAGTTAATATCTTTAACTGGCTCTACACTAACTGCCTCTCATGCAGTGAGAAATACAGGACTGAAATTTAATATATCAAAAGCCAAGGTAATTTGTATTTCACAGGAAAAATAGAGTGTATGATGGCAAGTTATACAAAAATGGTTAAAAACTACAGCAAGTAGATGATTTTCTATACCTCTGCATAATATTCACTAAAAATTGAAAATGTAAGAAATGCAAATTCAAGTTACATCCGGTCTGTAATGAGGAACAAATGTTTGTAGAAAGAAGCAAAAAATTGTAATGCATAAGAATGAGCTTTTGCTTTTTTGTTATACGATAGCAAAAATGGGGTATGTCAGTAAAGATACAAAAATGTGGGTGAAGAGGCTAAACTGTACATCTCCAACAGAGTGAATGAAACACAAGTGATGAAATTATCTGTTATGACACTGAAGAAGAAAAATGCTGGTAGATATATTTTAGAGAGATGTATGGGAATAGGAGTATTATGTTGAATGCAGTGGAAATAAGGTATTTAAGAAGTATGTTTGGTAAATAGAGAGGTATGGTCATGAATGGATGAAGGCTGAATGCTGAATACATGTGGATTGAAAACAAAAGTAAGCTACCAATATGAAAGAAGTACCTTAAGATGGTGTGATCTTAGTGAATTAAAAAAAATGAAGGAAGAGTGAATGTTCAACTGGAAGGGGAAGACAGTCAGATTTGATTATATTAATGAAGATCTTAAAAATAGAGAAATAAGGGGAGGAGGGGGAACATATGAAGCATTGTTTGAACCCACAGGACATGAGGATAGTCAGTATGCAAGTACAGAAAGGTACAAAAAATAAAGTCAATAATATTGGTGCAAACTAATTTCAGCAAGATATCCTTTTATTTTTCCCATGTCTTTAATTTCTTGTGGCTTATTATTTTTTAATCATCCTGCACATCCTGTATAACATTATCTCAAAAAAGAAATAGTAGTAATGGGTATTTATGTATATATGTACATATTTATACTTACAAAATAATTAAGTTCCCAATGCAATTTTGTTGTCATAAACTAACACATGTATTTGTTCAGTTTTATATAAGGCACGATTTGCATTTTAATTTAATTTCCATTAGGCTGTGACAAACTGATTTTTAAAAAGTCTGCTTTTTTTTTTAACCATTCTAGCAGTTTATTCCAATCTACTCATCTGTCAAGGTCAAATTGCATATTTATTTTTTATGGCAGAAACTGAGCGCCGTGTCTGTTTTGTTTTATTCTAAACAGCATGGGCGCTAATCCAGACTGGGACCACTGCCTGTGTAATCTTTTCTACATAATCTCAGCTTGGTCATGAAAGGGATAGAGGAAGGCTTAATTAACATCAACACATTTCAGAATTTCTGCAGTATGATGTTAACTAAAATAAACATTGCACATTTATGACATGTTCAATTTAGTACGAAGCATGAGGAAGTAGGAAGACAGGATATGACAATATGGCACTGTAAACTATGTATTATTTCTTACAATTTTGCACAGTATTAACTGTACCAGTAATGAGTCAATTCAACAAAAGATTTAGAACAGCAATAGGCAATCGGTGTGTCCTAGCTACCTTTTGGGTTCCCAGAACATCGCATTGCTAACAGTCACTGGCAAAAAAGCTGCTTTTTACAAGCAGAATTTGAGCAACGTTTCATTAAAATGGACGACTCTTACAAATCACATTCTAGTAGTGCCATCGTCCAATAATAATCCTGCATTCCTTAACATATCCTTTGTAATCGTTGAATACTAAATTAATCATTTAAAGGAAGCATCCTGAGTGAAGAAATGCCGTCCATCACTAAGAAAGAAAAAATGGTGTGTTGCAAAATACCCAGCCAGTCAAGAAGGGGATTAGCCCTGAATCATTGTGCAGCTACAAGAGGTACAGGACTGACACCCCCCCCTCCCAGTTTCATAGAACCTTATCTATCTGTTCCCAAGATAAGGCAAGCAGTCTGGGGAGATTCCTGTATAAAAGGTAAAGTATAATAAAGAACTCTACATATGTGGATCTGTTTACTTGTGCCTGACAGTAAGAATTTACACTACAAAATATAGGTAAAATAAATTGGGAATCAAAATAAGATTTCTGTTACTGAAACTTTCCAAAATGTTGTGCAGTTGAATATATGCATTCTGTACCATTCTATCTATTTTTAAGTATGTTTTAATAGATAAATCTCAGATAAGTAGTCTTAAAAAATCCACCTATATATTCTTGCCTTTTGACTGGGAAATAATTTCTTGTACATTTGTCTATTATTTGCTCTATAGTCAGTTGGAGCACAACAAATGGTCTAATCAACCATGTCTACAAATAGTCGATCTCCTCTCTAAATATATTATTAAGTTTTCTCTTTCTTCAACCCTTTTCTGTACTTTCTCTGTGTTTCTGTTAATGTATCACTGTGTTAATTATTATTGTTTTTGTTTGTTTGTGAGCTGTTTAATTGATTTTTAAAGGAAAGGTGGGATACATAGTCTATGGTAAATAGAATAAATAATTTTAAGTCTAAGAAGTTTCTATGAATGGGCAAGAGAAAATCCTAAAAATGGAGGTGAGATTAATATTTCTTTAATCATATCTCTAGCTATCCATCTGCCATCTCATCTAATGATTCTAGGTAGCTTATATAATAAATCATGGACACATCACAATAAAGACATATCAGAGAAAGGAACCCAAATATCTAATGAACGGTAACTTTAGTTTTAGGAAAGTTTCTCTCCATGCTTGGAAAGGAGAATAGTCTAGACTGAATATACTGAAAAACCTTCCCCAATTTGCTGCTCTTTACCGCATCAGTAGCAGGGGAACCCATGTTCTCTAATTCTTCATGTATGAGGTGGACAGATTCTACCTGAAACAGACTGTCCCCAATATACCAAGACCAATGCCAAGACAACCCTGTCCTCCAACCTCAAAAAATGGATGGAATCAATTACTAGCCCAGCAATAAAGTTAATAGCTCAGGCAGGATGGTGCTGACCAGCATGGAGTTTGGTATATTAATAATTTCCCCAGTTTATCCTTATGTCATACTCTTCTTTGAAATGAAGAACTTGATCACTGTTCAAGAATCATTGCCATTGCCAGTCAGCGGATAGATACAAAAGTTTCAGCTTATAAATGACTTGCTAATTGTAAGCAACTATATTTTATTGCATAAGCTGCCTTGTTACTATGGTTAATCAAATAATCACCATTACTTTAAAAGTTCATTCAATAAGCAAAAGTTGAGAAAAACTCCAACTTTCATAGTATTCTATAACCTTGTATTTAAAAGAACAGAATTACAGATATATCATTATAAACCTGGTAATGAAGTCAGCAAATATTGTCTTTCTTAGAATTAGAATTAAGATAAAATGTAATACAACATTGCAGCAGTCTCTATTTAGATGAAAATAAATGTCCTCTTTTCTGAGACAAAAGGTCCTGAAATAGTAAATACAATTTTAAATAATTTTAAACATAGCCGGGAAAACAATTATGTCAATGGAATAAATTTCCATTTTCTTATAGGTTCCTTTTGTGGAGCCATAACATTTCATACGCATGATAAATAATACATTATCTAGTTTGTTTCTTAATTAGGAGAAGGACACCTGGTATCATTTGCTTTTGTAATTAATTTTTAATTTTCCATTTTGCTTTTTAAATGCTAAATTTCATTCTTCGAATTTTGGAATTGAATCATACTTGCCAGCATTCTCCTTCATGCTGCTGAAAAAATATTTTTATTTTTTTCTCTTTAGACTAAGAAAGCACAGTCAAATAATTTTTTAGTTAGTTTTTGAATTGTAGTTAGGTATTACAGTTGAACAAGATGTGATTATAGAATGTTAAAAAAAAACAACTATGCCCAAATTCCTCCTCTGATTTAAGGTTTCTAACTCAGCTTTCCATCTGGGGCACAGATGCTTAAAATTTCAGACTGCATTGGAAGCACTTCCAGCTAATCAACAAAAGCTTATTGAGCAAGGTGGCAGAGGGACCCTTAACACTAAATTTTTACATACAGGAACATTCTGTTATTTAATTATTTAAATATACATATCCATATCTTAAATATATGACTCTAGAAAGTTCACAGAAATTAAAAACAATATAAAAAACAATATAAAACAGTAAAAATAAATATAATAGATATAGATATAATATATATAAATCAGTATAAACTGTATAATAAACCATATAAAATATAGCTGAAATATACCAAAGCCAGCAACAATAACCATCATAGCCATTGCAAATAGCCCTGCATGAGGCTTTATAGCACAGCTTTGGAAGTGTTCCAACAGACAAAAATATTATTTATATTAAAATGGTTTATTACGTCTGGGAGAAGCTTTTCACAGATTACCTTCTATCAGCAATTTGTGTTTCATATATGCTATGCTGGTACATATTCCAAAACTGTTAGAGCCTCACATTAAACCTCCTTAAAATATACATATACAAGCTCTCAATTTATTAATTTGTTTTCTGATTCTTTTTGGTATCTTTTTGGTATCAAAAAGAAACTAACTTAAAACTAATAGTATGGGTAGAAACATTGTAAATAATATGAGAACATAATCAGGACTATTTTTCTTCAGTCATTTCATTGTAACATTATTTACAATGCTTCTACTCATACTATTAGTTTTAAGTGTAGTTTATCAAAACATTTGATATTAAAATAGCTGTAGGAAGTGAGATTAATTTTACCATATTCAGTTCACTATTCCTTATCCAATGCACTGTTATTCACCATAGCTTATCTTCTTTATTTGTCAGGCAGTAAGTAGTCAATTCTTAATTCACAGCTTTTTTTTATTATATTTGTTTTGGGCTAGCTTGTGATATCAAAAGAAAAAAAACTATTTAATCATTGCATACCTCTATTAGCATTTTTACCTGCCTCACTCTAAGACTGGAAATATCCTAAAAATATTTGTAAATCTTTATGGCCTTAAAGTGAGATGGGAAGAAGAGATAATTATTTTCTAAGGTCTCTCCAACCCTTTACAGCACTTAGGACATTATGCAAGAACATGCTGAGGCTGAGAAAAAAAGAACTATTTATATAGTTAGTCCTTGACTTACAATCACAACTGATCCCAAAATTTTAGGTTATTAAGTGAGGCAGTTGTTAAGTGAATTTTGCCCATTTTATGACCTTTCTTGCCAGGAGTTAAGTGAATCGCTGCCGTTCTTAAGTTAGTAATACGGTTGTTAAGTGAATATTGCTTCCTCATTGACTTTGAAATATGGTCATAAGTGTGAAAAATGGTCATAAACTGCTTTTTTCAGTGCTGTTGTAATTTTAAATGGTTACTAAATGAACTGTTGTAAGTCAAAGACTACTTGTAGTCACAAACCATCATCAGATTGGAGAAGTCAGTATAAACATATTAAAGAAATTAATTTTTAGTCTGTTGGGTAAATATCCTGAGCGAGAAAAGTGGAAAAGCTTTAAATGGATCCCACCTTAATCCCACCTTGCTAATGAAAGAGGAAAGGAGGACCAGTTCTCAAGGTTTTGTAATGCTGCTAATTCTTTGCATTAAACTTTTTATTAGAAAGTCTATGTGAATGTTTCTTCCTTGATCATACTCTATACTTAAGGAGCTAGTTTGACAAATATAGAAAAGATCTTGAAATTATTGACTGCAGGACACACCTGTGATATGATATGTCTGAAAAAAGACAAACGTATTTTTGCTCTGCATCAGTAGAACCATAATTACAGCATAGCAATTAATTGTTCTATTCTGCTCTATGTAACTTCTGAGTTTGAAAGCTGATTTCCCAAACAATCTTCAAAGGAAGGTCTTTTCAGTTCTGTTCAGATTCACTTTCTCAAATGTGCAGTTATTAAGACGGAAATCACTAAGATTTCCGTCTCTCCTGGACAGAAATCCAATAAGAAAAAAAAAACCAACCTCTAGTTGAAGTATGATCTTTTAGACCTTTTACTTATATCATTTGTGAAAAGCAGAATGTAGGTACAAAAGGAACTTAAACACTAAGTGGGAATAGCCTAGGGCCATCAATACACTTTTCCCATAATCGACTGAGTAATCATTAAAAGTGAACCACATTTACAAAATTCTATACATACAAAGTTCTCTCCTATCTTCCTTGCAGGTGCACTGATTCTATTTGGCATAGCATAGCAGTTCTTCTGTTGCTGTCTTTCAGGGTCCTTCCTTTTAAGCTGGACTTCTAATCAGCTGCTCTTGGCTGCCTTTTTGAAGAAGTGAGCCTGCTTCAAATAACCCATCACTTTATCTTGATACTCAAGCAAGTTCCTTTGTACTGTAGAATGAAATTCATCAGGCCATGCAGATTTAATTTAATTCAGAGTGACCAATTATTGATGAGTCTGAAGTTTCAGTTTTACTGCTCTTCAAATACTCTTTTCTAAGAGAGGACTGAATTAAAGGGGGATTATGTAATTCTGCTATTTCTTTGTTACCTCTATCATTGTGTGATCTCCACTGAATAAATTGTTGTTTTTTTTAAATTGCTTTGATAATAACAGGTCTTTCTCTTGCTGTTAGCGATCTTTATCAATTCATTCTGTGTTTTAGCATTTTTAAGCCATCCTACAATTCTGATGATTTTCTGATACAGTTCTTGGCACCTTTTTTTCCTTTTCTAGCTCCCATTTTCTTTTCCTTTCAGAGCATTATCGGGCTTTTGGGTTTCTGTTGCTGTCTTTAGCCTTCTCTCCCTCACTCAACCTTTCTCCCCCTTTGAAAATAGGGAACCTTATCTCCCATTCGTATGCATTATACTACTTTAGCCCAGTCTGATAGGACTTCTGAATCAAAATTCATAGAGTTCAGTATACTATATAATTCCGGAACCAGATCAGTTTGTATATGGATCAGCTTTTATATTCCATATGCAAAAGAGAACTCTGATTTCACTTAATAACTCATCACACAGCAATTTAAGGAAACAAATTAATATGCCATTCCATTTTTTTTTTAAAGTGAGAAAGAACTACATATTTATATCCTTAATATTTGAGAATGAGCTGTATTATAAGTTCCACAAATTAACTTGAAAAATTATCAATTAGGCTTTTATACAAAAAGAATGAAATCTCTGCAACCGCACTAGAACATTTCGTTTACATTTTCCTAGACATTAGGTTATTAGTCTTCCATCCAAATACCAAAAAATAAACTAAATAAAAATAAACTAAATAAATTAAAGTAACACGATAGCCTTTTATAGATACCAATTAACATTTTATTCTGATGCAAGATATATGCTGTTGAAGCTAGATGTTAGAAAATGTTCATGAATCATTTTTATTGATGAGCCCAACATTTCAGCTGAATTTTTACTAAGCTGTCACTGTCAACTTAGAGAGGCTGACAATAGACAAATGTGATAGAATTTTGATAGCACTGTACCTGTGGCAATAAATTCAAACATGTGATTTGGTTTACCATCATGAAAAATTTCTATTCAATTACATTATCTGTGAGCCAAATGCTCACAAATATTCAATGTCCTTGTCTAGAGCTAAACTCTTAGACAGATAAACTAATTAAATTGATGTTTCTTTCAACTTAATGAGAAAGGAATAACACTGTATTTTGGATAAAAAATAGGGAGCAACCTGGCATATTTCACAAAAGAACTATATGACATGGAAAGTGTTCCTAAAATAATTCCTCATTACTTTACATGTAGGCAAACCATTACAAACCTTACAAACCATTGGGGAATTGTTTCTTTCTTGTTCTTAGGTGGGTTACCACTTTTGTTCCTGTTGGTGATACTAATTTCTATTAATAGTTGTGTGATAATGGCTCTCTTTACATCTCTTTACTTCTTTTCTAGACTTTGGATTGATTCCTTTTTTGAATGGAACAACTTTAATGTTTGTACTATCCCAGAATCCAATAACTCAGAACTGCAAAAAAAGGAAAAATAGATTTTCTATATAATATAGTCTAACACAATGGATAGCTGCATATTTCCTCAAAAAAAGTATCCATGGAACCACAGCTATATAATCTCACCTTCATGAAGTGAATTATCTTCCATATGTCAAACACATTTCTAAAACTACCAACAGATTTCTACAACCCTTAGATGTCATGGTAGTCCCACAAAATTTATCCTAAGCAAACCCAAAAACCCATCAGTGAAGAAGGCAAAACAGTAGTCATTCAGAACATATAATGAAAACCACTATATTGGACAGAAAATTAAGGGAACATATTTATGACTATTAATTGCAATCAAATAACAAAGAAAACATTTTAATTGCACAACACACTGACAAGTTCAACCACAATTTTAAATGGGAAACTGTAGATGTTTTAGACCAAGGCAGATTTAACAATGCAAAATATGCTTAAAGGCATAGTATTGTGATGAATCAGCTATTTACAGACTAATAGAAATAAGTTCCACCCAAAAACCATTCAAGAAAGGAAACAACCAAAGGTTAAGGAAAGACGCAAACACATTCTCCCTTATCTTACACCTATTGACCATTCCAGCTTCTTCCACAAGCAGGAAGTAGCAAGAAACAGCAAAGGACAGGCTTGCAGTGCTTCTGCCAGCAAAAACAGAGCTCAGACTTAATTTTCATTGGCAGAGGGCTGCAGGAGGCCATCACGGATGAAAATGAGGGCTCTGTTTTCACTGGCACAGGGCTATCAAAACAAACTAAAAACAAAACAAAAGGAGAAATGTTTCCATTTTATATTTGAGCATGCAAGAAGGGACAGGAAAGGAGAAAGGGAAAGAGGAAAGACAAAGAATAAAGAAAGGGGAAGGAAAAAGAAGAAAAGGAAAGAAGGATATTATAATGAGAGTGAGGGGTGTGTGTGTCAGGGAAGTCCTGCCTTAGCACTTGGCCACCACAGGTGTCCCTGATACAAGTGATGGCCATGCCCACCCCTGCCCCTCCAAGATCAAACACAACCCTGATGTGGCCCTCAATGGAATCGAGTTTAACACCCCTGTTCTTAAGTTACGGAATCCACAATTATTAAACCAACCTTTAGTACAAAGTATCTAAATTGGTCAGAGAAGCTTATGGATAAAACTATTAGCAGTATTGGTCTATTATATTACCCAGTGCAGGAGATGTGGTGCAAATCAGCAATATGTACTGTATGGTGTAGAAGATAAGATCTTAGGAGTGCCACTTTTGGAAGTGGCCAAAAGAAATAACCAGTTATTAGTTTCTGTTGACTAATGTTACGTGATTCTTTAAATCTTTTATGTATATGAAATCAAAAGCATCCTTATTTATTTTTTATGATTTGTTTTTTCTATAGGAGAAATGTATGTGTAATTTACTAGTTAATGTGTAATCTATTTTCTTTAGAGAATAGGAATAATTTTTGGAAGTTACCTTGCATTTAAACTTGTATTTATATATTTAAATCTTCAAATTGAATATGTTCCTTAGTGCTTTATAGATTCCATATGATTCTATCTATCTATCTATCTATCTATCTATCTATCTATCTATCTATCTATCTATCTATCTATCTATCTATCTAT
>JANHFL010006668.1:0-24331 GCA_032468155.1 Oxyrhabdium leporinum | reverse complement strand
GTGTGTGAGAGAGAGAGAGAGAGAGAGAGAGAGAGAGAGAGAGAGAGAGAGAGAGAGAGAGAGAGAGAGAGAGAGATGAGACAGAGAAAGACAGAGACAGATTTCCACTGAAACCAGTACTTAACTCTAACTATAGCAGTTACTATTTTATTCATTATGCTACAAACACTAGAAATAGGTCACAACTATTGACTTTGTAATTGGGTATTGTAAAAGATAGCAAAAGTTCTCCCTATGAATACCTGATATACAAATATAAATGCAATGCATGCATTAGAGGGGAAAAAGACTTTACTATTTACATTTTTCCACCCATAAAAAACTCAAACATAAATTTTATATTGTTACATTGACAGTCGAAGCTATCTTTGAAGTTATTTCATTAGAAGAACTCTTGTCACATCTGTCCATAACCATTTCCTGAAAGAAGGAGAGCCCTTCTAAGAAACCAGTCAAATATGGAACTTGTACAACTATGAGGAAACCTTGTAGAAGGAACATAATTGTCAGTGTAAATGTACTTTCGTACTCTAAGAATATTCCATTTTCTCTCACAAATTGGAAGACAACATCATTCAAATAATAAATGGTTATTTTCATTCTCACAGTTGTGCTCTTT
Organism: Oxyrhabdium leporinum; assembly: GCA_032468155.1. Taxonomy (NCBI): domain Eukaryota; kingdom Metazoa; phylum Chordata; class Lepidosauria; order Squamata; family Cyclocoridae; genus Oxyrhabdium; species Oxyrhabdium leporinum. Next base: position 23,712 of record JANHFL010006668.1, on the reverse strand, counting down.
TCTTTCTTCACCACACTATCAAGTCTATACTCTGAATGAAATAAAATGACAATCAAACAGCCATTAAAATAGATATTTTTTTTAAAATGTCTACTTAATGAGACTACATGACTGCTAGAATAGTTTACTGTATATTGGCTGGATTTCTAAATGTTTGCTCATTTTTACTAATCTTCTTTATCCTTTCTAATGCGCCATACGTGGTGTTAAAGTTACAGGTTGAACTTGTGTCTGATTTTTCATACATTCAGTCTAGCAACTGATTTAAAACACCACAATATAAAAAGCAACAGTAAAAAAATATGTGGGAAACATTGGGGGAAAAATATGGTACTCCTTCATTTATATTTGCAGTGTATTGATACCCACCCTGACTTAGTGCCTGGAAGATGGTCTTCTTTAAGGCTCGCATTGACAAGACCATGGGGCCAGGAGAATGTTCTTCCCTAGGGATGCTTGTGTTCTATTTAATGAATGGGATTGATGAGCATGGCAAGTCCAGGCATTTCATACCAGAGATAAGTAATTTCTCAAGTCCAGGAATGTAGCGCTTCATAGATGGCCGTCAGAATGATGAATTGAACCCAAAAGCCCACTAGTAATCAGTGCCAGTCACTGAGCATTCAGTAATGAACGTACAGCTTTGAACTTATAACTGTTTCTGCTGCTGAGCAGCTATTTTTCATAATGATGGTAGTGCTGGTAGTAGTGGTAGTGATGATAGAATAACAGACTTTGAAGGGACTTTGGAGGTCTTCTAGTCCCACCCTCTGTTCAAGCAGGAAACCTTATACTATTTCAGACAAATGGTTGTCCAATCTCTTCTTAAAAACCTCCAGAGTTGGAGCACCCACAACTTCTGTAGGCAAGCAGATTGCTTTCAATTTTGTGGGAAATAGACTACTTTCAATTTTTATTCCCCATTTCTATCCAAAATTCCAGAGGTGGCAATCCTGTCTGAACCTGGAAACTAAAGGTTGGATAGATATCAATAAATGAATACCAGGGTGATAGACCATACTAGAAATCCAAGGGGGGGGAGTGGTCTGTATTTTAGCCAATGAAATTGCACAGTTTTGTCCATGAAGCCTCCAGAAGTTAAATTCTATTTGAGGTGTTGGCATCCTTTTTTTTTCGTATTCAGAGGCAAAAACAAAGAAGCCAAATCAAAAAAAGTTAGTGATTAAAAAAAAATCATAGTATCACACCTATTGGTTGATTTCCATACTTGTGTGTATGTACAGTGAAATGATAGTCTATATTTATTTGGATATTTAAAATATTTATACATCATAAATACATGTAAATTTGTCTATTTTGCTTGATTTTATATTTCTTATGTATTTGTGAAATTTATGGTCAGAGGATATCTTCAGATGTTTGTGTTCCCAGTTGTGTCAGAGTTTTACAATATCAACTAACATTGTGTTTTGAACCCAAAAGAACAAAAGACAGCTCTCTTGAAATCATGTATTAAGAGTTCATCTGGTCACAGCTTTACAGCTGAAGAAAAATAAATCAATAAAGTTCATGTTTTCTTTATAAACCACCTAGTCATATAATAATTTTCAAGAAGACTTATAAATACCTTCAAGCCAAATATAAACATTTTTACAGCTTTATATTTTAGTCAAATTAGCTTCTATGCTTAGTGCCGATTCATAGATTACAATTAATAGAATCCCCAAAACATTAGCATTAGGCTTAAAGTCTGAAAAGTATCAGAATATTTAAATATATTTATATTAAACCTAAAGTCCAAATATATTAGAAATCAGAACAGAACACTGCCTGTAGCTCTTAAATATGCAATAAACCACAAAACCAGAACCCTCTCAGGAAAAGTAATATCCTGTAGCAAATTATTGTAGATAATTAAAATAAATAAATTAATTTAAAAAGCAATTAAATGCAAATACAGGGGAGCCATGATAATTTGTACTAATGACTTAGAGACCCATTGCAAATTATTGAGTTTTGAAAATGAAGTAGAGAATAAATACAATGAAACAATACCAAAAGAACAAAGAAAAAAATGTTTCATAAATTACACATAGTGTAGTTCCTCCCTTCCATTATACCTGGCATATTTATAATCAGTTGGGGCAGCCTTAAGATATGCGTGAATAACTGGATAATTAAGAGATCTGAGATCATTTTAAAAGAAATTATGTAATAATAAACAAATGTATTATAAAAGAAATGCAAAGGTTTGGAAAATAGGATTTATAAGGTAACTACTCACTTTCTGGCCAAGACAGTTCTAGTAGAACAATTTTATATTATAGATAAAAAAAATTATATATATACAAAACAAAGTAAACTAAACCTATTACATTTTTGTCTTCTGTCAGAAAAAGACAAATACTGGCTTTGAGAAACTTGACTCATCTGTACCTTTCTGTCATTTATTCCTTGCTTTCAAAAATCATTTTAAGCACAAAAGGACGGAATATAAACGTAACATAAAGTTCCTTAAACAAATTTGCAATAAAATAATTTACTGTATAATAATAGTTTCAGTTGTTAAGTGTGGCAAACATTATTCTACTATAGCCATCCCATGAGAAAATGTAAAAACAATGGCAAATAAGCTTTTAATGAACAACATTTCCAGGAAATTTAGGATATAAGGGTTTTTCCTATTTTTAAAACTGTGTTACCGCACTTTAAGGTGTATGCTAATACTTCTACCACTCATGCCTGAAATAAAGATACATTAATAGTTTATAAGGATTAAGAAATTAAGCTTAAATTGGGGGGGGGAGAATATTTTTATTAATGTAACTATAACAAACTGGGTATTCAGTTAATACTTTTTAAAGAGACTAATTGTCATTGCAGGAGTAGAGTGACTGAATAATGTCTCCCATCTTGATCTGTGTGCATGCTACCCACTATAACAAAATGTCAAACCATGGCTGGTGTTCAGAATAGGGTTCCATGGTTTATGTTGCCACTATGAAGCTAAATCCCAAATTTAACTGGTCTGTAGCTTTGACGTGGTGATTAAATTGATATAGGAGTCAACCGCTCTCTCCCTTAAACTTAACCTTAATCCCTTAAGAAAATTCCAGAAAGAATCATATAGAAAGATCAGGGGAAGAAAGAAACCAACATCTGGAAGATGGTCAGATTAGTGCCTGGAAAATATGTAGAAACAATGGGACCAAGAATTTTTCTGCTTCTTTCTCTGTTTCTCAATGGAAACAATTTTGGTATATATGGCTAATAGAATTGTTCGTTGGTACAGTCACATGTGCATTTATTTTAAACAATTTTTGTACTATATGAATTTGTATTATGCCAAATTGAGAGTCTAAGTGGCTTACAATGAATAGAATGTTAAATTAATATTTAAAGCACATGCAATAACATAACATTATCTCAACCCTGGTTGGAGGTTCCAATCAAATTGCTTTTTAAAAAATACTTTAAAACTATATTGCATATTATGCTTTTCAGATTGGGAGAATACATGACAGATGTTTTGTTATAACACGAAAAATCTAACTAAAGATTTGTTAATCAGCCATAATAGCAACTGTTTTCATGTTGCACATTTCACATATGTAGTTGTTTAGATTTTGTACTTCAACATGAATATCACATTAAAAAATAAAAATGTTGTTCATGTATTCTGTTAAGATAAAACATATAGTAATTCTGTTTTTTTCACACAAGTGCTTATATTCCACATAATGAACAAGAAGAAAACACAGTGATGACTTGAATCAGACCATTTGACAAGATCTGAAAAGTCTGTTTGTTCAATGTATAAAACAAATGAATGTGTGTTTTTTCCTTCATTTCATATGCTGTTGAATAATATGGGCTAGCTTGCTTACTCACATAATAAAGAAGCTTGCTCATATTAAGTATCAAATTGTACCTGTGGGAAACTCACACAGGTACAATTTGATACTTATTAAATATATTTTCTGGTATTTTACTGGGGACATTTATTATAGATATATTCACTTGCATTGTATTATATGAATACATAAACACTCACAAACACACACATGAATGCAGAAGCCTCATAAAGAAGATATATCAAAAGAATTATTTTTCTGCCGAACAGCTGGTTTTCTTTGAAGCAAAATTCATATTGGTCACCCTCTTAAAAGAAATGAATAGCATTATATTTGGGCTTTATTCTCAAATCAGACTTGAGTTACTGATTTTGTATGATGCAGAGTTTCCATTATTGTAGGGTTGTGGGGGTTGTGAGGTGAAGTGTTGCAATCTGCAGGGCTATGCTCCAGGTTCATGCATATTGATAGAAAAATTTAAAAAATGTACTAAAAAATCAAGACATGGACTCTTTTTAAATTTGTAAATAGAACTGACAATTCTGTACAAGATACTATTTTGAATAGTTTATTTTATTGTGACCTGTTTTTGAACAGTTTGGAACCCATTCTTTGTCTTCACTGCTCCAAAAGCAGAAATGTTGTTTGCATTCAGTTAAAATAATATTATTGCTGAAATGAATAATGGAAAAGAGATAAAGACACAGAGACCTGCTGTTTTATGTTTGATGTTATCCTCATCAATAAATCAGAAGGGTCCCTTTGCAAGGGCAAATGTTTCATATCATTTAGCCAGATCGTTCATCAGAATATATCTGTGGAGCTTGCTGTTTACTTAAATGGAATTACATTTACTAGACAAAATACTTGAGCATTTTAGTCTAGTGTGTGTGTGGGGGAAGCATAATGGAGTGCATCTCAGGCAGCCATTCATTAACTGAACTCAGGGAACCAGACAAAATTTATTTGGGCAACAGCATGATTAAGTATAATTTTGAGGAAGTATATAATATAACATCCAAAGTAAAAGAAGCTAGTCCATTTATTGGATTATTATTGAGAATTTGGACTATACACAATACCTGCATAAAGACTGCATATTTGTAGGATTTTGATCCATTTTCCTGCGGTTTTTTCATATTTACGTTTAATTGTTTTAATGGTTATTTCAGATTTTTTTTTTTTGTTTTTTTTAAATTGTACAGCATTCTGAGTCAGGGGCTCTGGGCATTGAGTGACTATATAAATTGGATAAAATGAATAAATTGTGTTATTTGTTGCAATGGGTTTCATCATTTTCTTAGATAGAGGACACTTAGTCTGCTGCTTTCACCTGCTTTCAGCTCTGACATGCAGTGGTCAGGCTTAAGTATCAAAAAACTCTTATTGCCAAGGACCATAATTTGTGACCCAAGGGCTGTGTGTGTTCCCCATAAAATTGTTGTGCTTAGCTTTATTGCCAAATAAAAAAATTGCAGTCAAATTGCACTGTTTAAAATTATAGAAAAAGGAGAACTATTAAATATATTAAGAGTAATCCTAATATTTTAGTTTATTAATGTAAAGCTAATTAAATTTTAGTAAATAAAAGCAATTTCTAAACATGTCCCAGCTTGGCCATTATATTTTGTGGTAAAATATCCATTAAATAGCATGCTTTAGATTACACCAGGACTGTCAAACGCACGGCCATGATGTGTCACGCGCTGACCACGCCCAGTTTAGTGAAGGGGGAAAAAAGTCATGATACATCATGTGATGACGTCGTGAGGATGCAACTTTGACACCCCTGGGTTACACCATTATTAACTTAAACTTTTCAGACCAAAGGAATAAAAAATATTAAAGCAATAATTACATATGATCAAATAGAGAACACATTTGAAACACTCTACATCATATGAAATAAATGTATACAGATAGTGGAATTTTATCAAAATCTATTTAGATTTTATTAAAACATTTTTGAATAAATTAATCTTTATTGTTAATTACATAGATGATCCTGTAACAAATTGGAAATTTTGCATGTCATGCACAATCTTGTTTAATAGTTTGCATGTCAGACCAGAATTACAACAAGGGGAATCTTTCTATCCCCATTGATAAGGTCAGAGAACTTCTTCCAGTATCACACCTAATTCTGTTCTATTTAGAGTAGGCAGAGTAAGGCAGGTCAAAGCCAGGTGGCTTTATGGAGAGATCACTAATGCTCAGGCCATAAGAAGGTACTATGGACCATTCCTATCTCCAGACATTCTCAGGGTTAAATGGTGTAGATGTTAAATGAATAGCTGTTTTCCATGATGGCCTGGGATTTAATCTTGTAATGGACTGCACATTGTCCTGCTGAATAGGAAGGACCTTATTGTTCAACATCCTTGACTATAGCCAAATGAGAGATTGTTGTCTTTTAATGTGGGGCTGTATGATATTACTAAGTACTGGTATCCAGTGCACAAGACTTTGATGTAATGTGCCAGAGATGATGCACATTGTCTGGCACAGTTGGACACCAACCATTTGGGTGTGGTGCTGTTAAACCACGTGCTGGCACAGTATTCAACTGTGGAATGAACCAAGCCAAGGCTATTGTTCGTAGGGTGTTAGCATAAGAAGCCCAGAATGTTTCAGCCAGTCTGTTTAGTAAATTGTTGTAGCTTTTCAATGAGGCAGCTTTTTCCCCCAGTTGTTTCAGAAGGTTAGTGATCTGTCCAGTGTTACTCCTCTGGTACTTTGGAGAGTTGTTACCGCACATGGTTCTGGAATTTAATTGAAGGCTAGCAATTTGCATACCTTTTGCTGAAGTGGAATGTGGCTACTTTTCTTTTTGTCAGACTTGGTTGGAGGTGTTATTTTTTGAAGTAGTCATCCAGCTTCTGGAGATTTTGAGAGAGGATGTCCTCTGCATCACTGAAGTTGATTCTTTGGGCTGTGAGATTGATATCATTGGCATAAATAAATTTCCTAGAAAGGCAGGAGGTTTAAGGCAGGTCATGGATGTACAAATTAAAAAGAGCATATTATATTATCGTTATAACCCACATTAGGGCACTCTTAGATGAAGAGTATTTTTTACTGATTTAAATAAATGATTAAACATTCTATCACAATATCTGTAACATCATCAAACATCCAGATCTGCCTATCCCAGGTCCCTGGAAACGAGCCACTAGGTAGACAAAAATGGCCAAACCTAGTCTGAATGTCTGGCTGACTATGCAATGAACAACAACAATAAATTTATTGGCATGGGTTTTTTCAACATTTGGATCATATTAATACTTTGAAATTCAAGATCCACACAGTACTTTTGATATAAATTTACTTTTACATGTATTATTTTGCCATTCAATCATAACTTGTTTTAGAATCTATCTGAATCTAATCTAATCTTTCTCTTTGTATAATATATATTTTCCTTGTTTATGTATTCATGGCATTTGTTGCTGGCTCTTGTTCTTGACCTCCAATGCTAATTCTTCCATTTTCTTCTTGACACTTCAGATCTGAAGTCATTGTCACATGTTTTACTCCTCACTTGGCTTTTTATTTTTGCTTTAGTTATTGATTATACTGAGGTTTTACCTTCCAAATTTTTATTCGCTGTTGTAACTGTTCAGTTTTGTATGCCATCTTTGATTCTGTGATATTCCCCAAGGTCACCAAGTTGGCTTTCCTAGCTAAGTCAGGATTTGAACTCATGATTTTTTTCCTTGGCTCATTGTATGTTAGATTTTTAGATTGTTCTGTTATGAAATAAATGAAGTATAAAACTTTGATATTATTTGTTCACTAAGATTTCCTTCACATACTATTACAATCCAAATGAAACTCTGGCAATATGCCACAATATGCCACAATATGTAAATTCCAAATAGAGTCAAATATTTTTGACAGATATATAAACTCTGAAATAAGCTCCACTAAATGAAATGGAACTTATTCTTAGAAGAATACCAGTATATGCAAAACTGCACATCTAAGTAGTCATACTGGCAAACAGGAATAAAATGAACCCCCTGCAGTTATTCCTTTGACCAACTGATGTTACCAAGAAAGGCTTTTTTGTGAGAGTCACACAGAGCATTTGGTTTTGGTGTTTAGATGACACATTTTGTTTGCATTTCTATTGTGTTGGATTTTTCCTAAAAATTGTAATCTGCAGTCTACTTCTAAGTTCTGTAACATCTAATGTTGAGAGATATAGATTTCCAAACAATACAATTAACATCAAATATGAATCACTTCATTACTTCATTACTGACATACTGAGTCATGTGATCTGTATACTGATTAGAAAATCCAAATTAAAAATGAACAAATGGTTCATTTCCCATCCCACTTCCCAAAATGTATTTTTATCAGGCTACAGTTACCTGCACACTTGACTTATAACAGAAACAGCTTTTCCCATTCCTCTTCCTAATCTATTCTACAATAATGTTAGCAAGAAGCCAGATCTAGAAATAGAAAAGAAATTCAAACAACAAAAAAGAAATAGAATACCATGTGATGTACTTACTTCTATATTTGGACAATTAAGAAATATTTATTTTGCATTTTTACTGTTTCAAAGGAGTGTCATTTGGCTTACAGCAGATACAGTATTAGTCTTTTATGTTATATAACTTCTTTAATTTTATTAGCAGACTGACCTATAGAGAAAGCTAAAGATATTGTTAAATTTTGAAATAGAAAAGACATAGTGATAAAACATGATTAACCCTCTAAATATATCTACACAAAAAATTTACAGTTTTCTGCTTGTCAGGCATTAAATGTTGAAGAATCTGAAGCATAAAAATGTAATTAAGTATACCAAACTTGATATATTGAGAAAGGTAACTCTGACATTGAGTTTTCATGCCCTGTATGTAAAATATCTTGGGAAATTAAATGTGGTAGCTTTAATTTATTTTAAAGAACATTGCAGTTAACTCATACTACTCTCCTATATATCAGACATTAGCAGAAATTAATGTTGCTAAGTTCACTGGGATGGACAAATAGGTATGGGACTGCCTTATAAACAAATTAAATCTTTACTTCAGTTTTCTCAGATTGACAGCAAGTAGACATGGGTATAGACATGGTATGCCGGCATACATATTTTGTTAAGGTGTTATCAAGAAAGATTGAGGCTTACATGAGTGGTGAACAATCTAGGTTGCTTCAAGTCTAATCCTATATATCTATACCACACTTAAGATGGCTACATTGACTGCCATGATCCAGGAATTATATGCCTACTGATATCCCATTTGGCATTTCTCAGTTGTAGATAGCCAGTTCTTATTCTATGGGCTTTATGTACTTGATAAAATCAAATTTATGGACTTTTGTACTTTTGATAAGCTATCCATGTCATGACTCAACACTTCCAACAAGAAATCTGAATGATATGGATAATCTATCTTCCCTGAAGCTCGCAGAATATTTGAAGCAGTGCAGAGAGATAAAGATTTGCAAAACAGAGGCATGTGCCAGGGTATTTTACATGACTAACATGACTTACATGATACAATGTGTATATAGCATTCTATTACCTTCTACTTATGAAATGCAAAGGTTGATTCCCAGTGATGATTTGAACCCCAAAGAAACTCATCAAACTACCCTCATCTGAGGAGTATCATTAAGGACAAAACCATTCATATAGTAACTACCGCCTGGTGATCAGTATGACTGAAAACTCTAAATCGGGTATAAATTGTAAATATAAACAGCCTTATCTCACAAGAATAAAATAGATGTAATGTAAAACCCCACGCATGAGGATATAACATTATGTAACATTTATATCTCTCTGCTCTGAGAAGCTAAGGAAAGGTAAAGTTTACATATCATTCTAATAGAAGTTTAGGGTGGCTTTAACATATCTACTAAGCAGGCATGCAGAAAGTGAGGATACAAAATATATCTTGCTTCAATAATTAGACTTTCATTAATTGTATGCAGAAGTCATTGATGCTCTCTGGGATTGGTTGTTTTCTTGCAGACATTTCATAATCAGACTAGGTAAAAATCATCAGTGCTAGCAGGGAGTGAAGTTTGGTCTCACTTTGTATTCTAGTACCCTGTCAGCATCTGTGGGTGTGGTCTTGGTGGTTCTTTGGTTGGGCTGTTTACTGTTAGCTTGCTTGGCAGTTCCTTGATTGGTGTATTGTTTGCTTCTTGTCTGTTGGTCTAATTTTAATTTTGGTGTTAATCTCTGTTCATCTGGGTATTGACTGCTAGTGAGAAGATGTTTTGGTCTTTTTGTTCCCTTTTTGGTTCATTTATTGTCTCCTTTGAACAATATGTAGATGTTGTTTATGTTTATGTGCCTATTAATGGCCATTTTGTAAAAGTACCAGACTTCCAGAGATTGTCTAGTGTTTTTGCATTTGGCTTGGTCTAGAGTGATCCCACTTTCCCTGTTGAAACTATGATTAAGTCTGTCTATGTATTGTGAAATTAAGGAACTGTTATCATGTTCTCCTGCAATCGCCTGCATTTCCAAAGGCAGTCTCACCTTCACTCTGTGTATGCTCCTGAAACAAATACAGTTTAATAAGAAAAGAAGATGGCAGCTCTTTTTATATACAGTACATTTTTGACAGCTTTTTTCACATTTTTAGCAACTTGCAAAGCAACCAAGTAAAAAAATGGATCTAGTGGCAACAATATTTCAAAACTAAAGGTTCACTGTTGTGGTGAATATTTTTATTTATGTCAGATTTGCTGCTGAGCTCCATATGACAAGACTTCAGAAACATTATTTAAAATAAAGGTACATGGCCAGTTAATATCTCCATTTCCTCCTCACAGTTCTCCCTATGTAAGCATTATACCACTTGGAGCACTTTGTTTTCTTGATGTAGTCCACAATGTAACATGCATGCATTTATTTACCAGATGCTGAAACATCAGTGGGAAAACTTTGAAGTCTCTGTGCATCTGTTTCCAGGCAGTGGTGTCTACATTAATATCTTTGCCAGAAGGACTCTCAACAAAATGGATCCAATAAAGGATTTGAATTTAACATGAGCCTTTAGTATAATATTGAACACGTATCTTTAAAAAAAAACAAAAACAAAACAAAAAACACTGCATTGAGCTCTAAGCAACACGTGCAATGCAAAGTGCCCACAAAGTGCCTCAGAGATAAAAGCAGTCAGGTGCTGAGCTGACTCTTTTGAACAGAAAGTACTTTTAGATATTCCTCTTCACGAATGATATGTGGGAAATCTGAACAACACAGTTCTAGACAATGAAGAATGTTTTTCCATTTAAAGTAAACTGTTCCAAGAAACAAATGGGGAGAACAAAAGAAAGATCATGTACACCTGGGTTAATTCTTGCATTTCGGAGAAAGATAGCATACTATGTTGTCATTGCATAATGTGAATTCTGCATCACTGGTGATAGTAGAAAAGCAATTTATTATTAATTTAAAAATCTGCTTCAGAAAACAAGTTTTATTTGATTCTCAAATATCTAGTCTCTGGAATTGCTATTAAGGATGTGCATCTTGAGGTGGGAAATGGAAAGTATATAGGTGGGGGACAGAGAACTATGCAAGTTCTTAATATACAAGGGTTAACAGAAATCAAATAAATATAAAGGACGAGAGAAAATTCTTTACTATGATAGAGCACCCTGAAGATTTCAGTTTATCAGCATTCTAATCAGTAAACAGTTTTGCAAGTGAACGTTTTCCATCTATCTCAGCATCCTCTTTCACCATATATATGCATTAGGTTACCTGTGGAATGTATGCTCAGTGATGCTCCAATTAGTGATTGTGTTCATTCATTTTCATTTGCTCCAGTTTCTAGTTTCAACAAATTCAGCCATAGATGGCTGACTACTCACTAATCAACTGCTATTTATTTGAAGAATGTAGATGTACCATGTCTCACATGTCTAAAACGCACAGTACATTTTGGAGAAATTCCCTGCTTTTCTAATATTTGATTTTCTATTAATAACTTGTCTGCTCGGGTAGTTTAACCCATCTTTCTTGGTTTATGTCAGCCAATGTCAGCAGACACTTAGTCATTCCTTCACAAAGAAATCTACCACAGGCAATGATGGATTGGCATTCATAGTAATAAAATATAAAATTGGGTGTTATAACTTAAATAATCAAAAATATTTTTCCTCATAAGATTAGCTAGCCCTGGAAACTTATTATCTTTATTGATCCACATTATCTCTCCACCAAGGATAGCTCGTCTATGATTTCCCTTCTACTGGCAAGGCATCTATCATTGCAAAGGAACAGAAGGCAGTAACTATTGGCTCTTACATATGGTACACACAGTTGGCAGACTAGAATATTGATTAAATATTAACCATATCAGACACATTATTTCCACTTTGCCTTGAAATAAATATTTAACTGGAAGGAGGATTGATGGGAAAAAGAAATGAATGAGCAAGTCAGTGAGCGAGCGAGCGAACGAACGAACGAACAAACGAAAGAACGAACGAACGAACGAACGAATGAATGAATGAATGAATGAGGCTTCAAGATTATTTTGATGTAAATATTTTGATCAATACATCACTGTCACCAAGTAAAAGTCCTCTGGGATGTTCAAGTTCCAAACAGTGACAGGTTTCTGTATTTTCCATAGTTTTCAATCTGACAAAGATTGAAAGGCTAAATGAAAGAACTGTCAGTCTTACTTAAATATTAAAAAGCATGGCTTTCCCAAATGCTGGTGCCAACTTCAACATGACTTTGTTTTGACATATACTTGACTGACAGGTAACCCATTTTGTTTCCACTCATTCTTATTAGATTAACCATAAAAAATGAAAAAACATTTGAAGCAGATTTACTGTAAATCGATCAGTTCTTCTACCCACATCTCAAACTTATTTATTTATTTTTTTAGCAATATACCATTCTCTGATATATGCAATGAAATACTGCAGCAAATTGGACAGGTTTAACTTAGGACCACAGTTGGGCTTTGAATAGCAATCTATCAATGATAAGTGGTTATCTAGCGATTATATTTTTAGCAAGAAACAAAAACATGTTCCCACGCAGAGGATAATAAAATATTTCATTTATGATTTGTTTAGTTGCTAGGCTTGTATGATGCTCTAATCAGTTCTTGTCTATACATCTGTGGGTAGGGGGACTTTTTTTTTTAAAAAAAAAGTCAAGATAGTGGTTAATCTTTAAACAATTGAAGGCCACCTTGTTTCTTTATCAAAAGAATATACAAAGATCAATATATAATAGAACAAAATGGAACAATGAATAATATAGAATAATAAAAGAATGGAATTCAGATCATTTTTCATCAAATCAAATCAAAATTCTTATTTCTGTCTAGCTTCAACTAGTTCTACATTGCTATCTATTGCCTGGCTGTCTAACCATCTCCTTGATTGGAATTTTAGTAATCTGGCTTTGAACCATTCTGAGAAAATAATTCCAAAACAAAAGCAAAGATTCCCCTATCTCTTTTGAAAAAGTCACTTGAGAGAGGAACCACCTGTTCCTGATCATTCTTTAGAGATTTATTTTTCCAGACGTCGATTGTTCCTTCTACTATCCAGATTAATAATTCAGATTAAAGTTTTTCTTTAACTCATTTGTGTCTGAATTTTTTCAAATGAGACATCTTGTTAATTGCACTTTTCAACATTTCAAATAACAAACATTGCTAATTTTGTGACGTAGAAGCTGCAATCAATCTACAGCTCATGGACTCCAGGATACATACTTGTGTGAATGAATTTCCTGGATGTGATTAATAACTTTCAGATTGACCAGCCAATATATAAAGCTTTGTCTTTTTACATAGTTGAAAAATGATGCTTTAGATGAGAGAGAGAGAAAAAAGAATCACAGCATGAGGACAAGCAACATCTATAGAATTTAATAACAGAAATAAGATAAATGCTTAAAGTGTCAAAAATACTTCAGTCTCAGCTTGAAGTAGTATGACTCAATACTAATCACATTATAATAAAAGTGCTGTGATCATCAGTCACAACACACATATTCAACAATGGGTGCTAGAGGGGGAGGATTATATTTTTATGCAATAATATGAAATGATTCAATTTATGTTCTAGGGAAAGATGTGTATTTTTTCAACAAAGAAACACTAATTTGAGTTCTTATGCATCTGGTGAGATTTTACATTGTACTGCTCTGCATACAATAGACCAATGTTTATTATTAGGGGTGAATAAGGATGACTGTTATGTATGATTAGTAAAGTAATTTCAGATTAATGAGGTCATAAAAGGACAATTAAATAACACACTTCTTTTCATATCCAGATCATTTGGCTCATCTCTGCAACAACAACAAAAAAAAGAGACTACCCAATCATATCCAAATTGTATGCAACCGTTTAGTGCAACATTTGCTGAATGGCCAAGCTTTCTACAAACACCCTATATAATAATTTGTCTTAACTGACTAATTTTGGAAAAATATGACCAATAAAACCTGATATCAATTATGTGAATAGGTGAATCCCTCTATTGTGAAAACCATTTTTCGATATGTAATATCCACAATTAGGTCTCTAGAGCCCAGATTGATACACCCTCCCCAAATGCTTATGCATCTGTTTTGTCCCCACTACAAATTAATCTGTGCAGCTTGACATGCAGGGAAATCCACCTCTCCACTAATAAAACAGACCATGTGCGTAGATCTGAATGCTTTATTGAACAGGATATAGTGAAACTGGGAAAAATAGGGATATATACAATGAGAACCAAACACGAGATATACAGTATTAAGTTATTCCTGAACATAAACATTAATAAATACAAGCAATTTAAATCTCACCAGCGATGCTCTGTGTGGGATGTGGATTTGTCTTTGGATGACCATGTGCTTCTGCATTCTCCAAATGCTAAAGGAAATGGAGTCTGTCTTTCCAGCATGCACTTGTTTGAGAGTGCTGATGGGTAAATGGGTGAGATCAGCTTCAAACAAAATACTTGGGGCCTATTTGTCTCTTCAGCCACTAGATGGGCAACAACAGTATATAAAGATCATATGGTATGGCCTGACAGCATCCTTAATTACTTTCAGCTATTATTTAATAAATAAATGCTGATGCAGTAATTATTTTATATAGCTATTATATGGGCAAACTAATTTGATAGGTGCTTTGTGTCTAATGACAATTAGGAACTCAATAGTGTGGCATTTCTAGAATCAAATACCATACAAACTGATTTTCTCTCTCTCTTTGCAGACCGCTCATGAACGGATGCATAATTCATTCATGTCAATCATCTTTTGGTTAACATTCTGGCATGTCAGAATTCTAAAAGACTCTGACACATACTTCTGTATTAGGAAGTCATATATAAAATTAAGACAGAGAGACCAGATTGTTGCTACTTGTCAGACCAACAGCTAGCTTCTATCTTGATGATGCAAAGGATCATCAAGACTATCCATCATTTTATGGATAGTGTAAAACATGGCTGGCTGCGGAATTCTGGGAGCCGAAATTCACACATCTTAACAGTGCCAAGGTTAAGAAACACTGTTCTAACACTACCCCAAATAATATTCTATTAATAACCCCATTGCTATTTTTATTTAAAAAGAGACAAGTCATTTAGTAAAAAATCATGTATTTAGTTGTCCTCATTAGCACTAATCAGGAATTCATTAAACTTTAAATACATCCATTAAGGTAGACCAATGAATAGTTTAGCAGTGAAAGAACAGTAAAAGAGTTCCATATTCAGGAAGATGTGGAAACAAATGATAGACATAACTGTGACATATATGCCTCCTGAGAGTTTTAAACGGTGGTGGGATTCAGCCAGTTCGGGCCGGTTCAGGCAAACCGGTAGTACAGATTCTGGCTGGCCCTGCCTCCACCTGCCCTGCTGTTTTCTGGAGTTCCCCATGTCTGCCATTTTGGCTCCCAGGTAAGTGCAGGGAGTCCCACTAGGCCCAAAATGGGGCACGGGGGTGCAGTATGGGCCCTCCTGTGCTTCGTTTTGGCTCCCAGGGGGCTTTAGGGAGGCCCACTAGGCCCAAAATGGGGCAAAGGGGGGTGGCGTGGCCTCCTCACGCCCCATTTTGGCTCCCAAGAGGCTGCAAGGAAGCCTACTAGGCCCAAAATTGGGTGCAGGGGGCCACGCCCACCCAGTCACATGACCAGTAAGCCACGCCCACCAAGCCATGCCCACAGAACCAGTAGTAAAAAAAAATTAATCCCACCACTGGTTTTAAACCTGAATATGACAGTGGGAGAAAGAATACTATTAGTTCTTTCCTTTATAAAATACTATTAGTATTCCCTTTATAAAAATTAAAAGATTTATTTTTTTTTAAAAAAGGATTTGAGGTGGAAATTGAAGAATTGAGTGGGAACTGCAGAATTTCCCATTGAAGAATTGAGTGGGAACTGCAGAATTTCCCATTAGATGTAAGGTTCACTCATTTCAGTACCTAGAAATTATGTAGAAAAACAGCCTTCTAAATGCAATGGTATACTATTATTGTCTTGCAGCACAATCTCAAAATGTTGTGAGCATCAAAATTGAGAGAGAAAATTCTACATCCACTCTCTAGATCTCCTATGTAAAAGGCAAGTCATAAATCTAACTACTAATTAAAGTTACACTTCTAATCATATATATTAACTGTATGAGACTAATACCCAACGTACATGACTACATAGTAAATACCTTTTTACTGTTTATTGTTATTTATTAAAGCAGCTCTGTATTTGCAAAGCTCAGAAATCGTTTGATTGAAAAGATTATAAACACTGGGGAAGTTTACTTCATCCTTAGTGGAAGAAGTACAAGAACTTTTAATTTTTGAATAAAAAGCAAAAGGGTGATTAAAACTTTAATTTTAGAAAGTTACAAATGGGCTAAAGGTCCAGAAACATTTGAAATAAGGTTTTGGAAGTAATTAAAATAATCCTTCTTATTAGAAAATGCGTTTGTTCTGAACTTTTTTAAGACTTTAGAAATGTACACTAGAGATAACTGGAAAAAGCTAAAATTATAATTGAAGGGGAATAACATTTAAATACTTTTAATAATTAAAAGGGATATTTAAATAATAAACTAAACTAAATTTTGTGAGAAGAGGAAAGCAAAAATGAAAAGAAATTAAGTTCTAGGACATTATTTGAGAAGAATTATAAATTGGGTTTATTTGATCAAGGTTAAAATAATTTAAGTTTTATCTCTATTAACCCTTGATGACTTTTGCTGACATCAGGACTGAAATGTAGAGAGTTTTAGGATTTGTTTGTAGATAATGGATGGGCTATAGGATGAAGAGGTTATTTGTTATAATGTAAGAATGTTATATTTGTGATGAAGGGGGAAGTCATTTCTATCTATATCTATATCTGTATCTATCTGTATCATGTGTATCTATGTCTATCTACACCTATATCTATACCTATCTATATTTTCCTTTATTATATTTTTATTTTTTCTTTCTTTTCTATTTTTTCCACATTTTTTTTCATTTTTAGCCATTATATTTTTCTTTTCATTTGGTCCTTAGTTTGAATTAGCTTTTATTGTGGTACTTTTTTTCTTTAAAAAAATTATAAGTTATGGATTCAAGACTGAAGAAGCTTACAGTAAAGCCATACAGGGAAATGATGTGACTATAACAAGATTCTGAAGCATACTTAATATTCTGAGAACAGATGGTTTCAGTCAACAACATTTCCATAGAATATATTAAAAAAAAAACTTGTGGCAAAGAGGAAGGGAACACCTCTCCCCTCCAAAAAGACAGATGTGAAAACTTTAGTTTATTTTCTCACATCTTCTTGGTAGTCACCAGGGAATCTGGTGAATTTGTGGCAGTGAAGCATATTGAGTAGGAAGTTTGCTTAAAAATCAAACAACTTTCCTTGAAAGATATGCATAATTCCTTGTTAAATTGGAATATCCCTTAGAGCCAATAAACCACAAAGGGGCATTTGTTCCCATTTTGTTCCCATTCATACTGCAGAATAAAAAGGAAACACTTCTATGGTAAATGTAAAGAGATGATTTCAGCACTATTACGGAATCATCTATTTATTCTTATAATAAGTACTACCACAAACATTTCATAGAAAATAAAGCCAAAAGAAGGATAAGTTTGTATTTTCTCTTAAAAGATAACCAGTAAGAAGAATAGTCTATTTACTTCAATGTTTGTCTTTTGTATAAATGAAAAACCATTACAGCAAGATAAATGAACTATCCCCCAAAAAACCCAAAACAGCATTTAGTAAATTACTTTCTGGGTATATTAATGCAATGGACCTCTTGCTTACTTTCATAAGATAGTAGAACTCATTCTATGCTCTCTAAAGACTGGATGGAGATTAACAAATGGATTATTTACCTTTTCATCCTACTCTATTTAAAAATTAAATTACAAGCACCCAAAATGGCTTTAAATCTCTTCTACTTATTACTTGGTGGCTGTTATATATCATAACCCCACATTTTAATCTACCTTTTGTTTACCAAAGTCTAAGATCCATTACATCATTACACCTATCAATTTCAACAAAAATAGATGCTGGCAAATGCAAATGAACAAGGTAAGAAGTCTAACTCTAGATGACAGGTCTGACATATATCTACAGCTTGCTACTGTTTAGTTAGACCAAAGATACCAAGAGTAGAGTTTAATGCAGGGATCTGATACTTAAATGCTGACATCAGTTATGGGACAATAACTGCTTAATACATACAAAGTGAATATTTTTATTAACACTGTCACTTCTCATTCCAGCTGAAATAAAATAATTAGGGAATGTTCTTTTTTAATTCCAGCATATTAATTCTCTTTAAAAATCTGTACTGAAATATATGAAGATTTATAACATCTATTTATCTGAATGAGTATCTGCACCTCTCTAAGATATAGAGATAAATAGAAGATTTTTACTCCCCAACTTTCTGCTCTCAACTAACCTTTGTTTGTTGAGGAATTCAACAGAGCAAGGAAATGGATGATCCAAAGGCAAGTTACTAGGCAATATCAAGGTCAAAAGAGATCAATTCCATTTCCTTGATCCAGTGTCAGTTGAAATATGATATGAGAGATATTTTTTTCCTGAAACTATTTTTCTTTTTATTGTTCCCCTCAAGTTAACCAATAGTTACCTTATGGTTGCAATAATCTTAAGATCAAAATGCTCTGGTTCAGCAGTTTATCTGTTACATTTCACAACTTAACTGCACAAAGTCCAAGAGAGTGTCTTTTGCAGTCTCAGACTGCCCCACTATCTACTCACATATATATCTATGGGCCTGAATGACATAGTAGCTTGTCTTCTAGGACAGTCCTACAATAGAGTTTGATTAATTACAAGAATATGGATCAATATAAATCCAGTCTATTTTGTTGTTCATGTTACTAAGTAATTATTTTAGTTAAAAAAGAAAGAAAATCTTCATGCATTTGCCATTCAAAATGGGTAGGATTGGTTTGGTACCTTACTCAGCACTTCTACCTGTATGGAAGCCTTTATCAACAGAGTCTTGATTTTTAAAGCTAGTATCAATATCTATGGTGTCCGTGTATCCTGGATGTTTTGAAACAGTAAAATGTGAACAGGAGATTTGTAGATATGTATAAGGATGAAATAAGGATGAAGCTGATAGGATCCAATGAGAATAATCTACTGCAAAAACACTACAGTGGAAAATGCAAAGCAAAGGAAAAGTATAACTTAAGTGACAAAGTCTAGTATAGGCAACAACTATCCAAGTAAGGTGATAAGACTGAAATAAGACAGCCTAACATTCATTTCAACCGGGAGGTGCTGCTTCTTATCACACCAGTAGTGGCAGATGTTCCCCAAATATTGCAGCTAATGCATGGTACCATTCCAAAGCTGGCCTATGCTAAAGATCATTCTTGAAAGGATTTCCCAGCCTATATGGAATACCATTGCAATCTCTCATACTTCTAATTAACTGTACTTATTGTTTATACTTCTTGTTTAATTCTTATTAAACGTTTATGCAACATAAGTACCAGCTCATCCGTAGGTGCTTGGCCTTGGAATTAAAAGAAAGTTATAACACCCTTAAGCTAAGCTGCAGAAGAAAGCAGTTACAGTAATTATGAGAAGTAATTGCAGGGGAAAATGCAAAAGCTTATTTGTAGCAGTTTGACCAAGCTATGCACAAGAATACCAAAAAAGAAGTGTTTTATACAGGAATGTAGAAAGAAAAATTATATCCACCACCATTATATTCTTTTACAGCAGTAAAACTGAATGTAACAGGAATAAGTGGTAGTCCATTTAGTAGTCCAAATCTGGTACTCCAAATCATAAGTCCATTTTTTCTATTTTTTCTATTTCATGCAAAAAGTCTACAAGGGCCATAGCCTGCATTTTTAAAAGAATATGTCTTGAGATACTTGTTGGCATAGTTGCAGTGGAGTTTATCTTTCAATGTTAAGTGCTATCAAAAAATTGAATGGTGATATTTTTATGCTTATATGTACTGTAGACGATCTAAGCTTCCATAGATAATCTTCCTGTAATATAGGTTTTACATATTTTGTCCATTCTTCTTAAGAAACACCACTGGAAATAGTAAGAAATGGTGTGTGTTTGAACAGGAAATGAATCTGAAAGTCCACTTGGAAATATTATAAGCAAAACTTTTTCAAACAACCAAAAAAATGTAATTAGAGATGAGTAAGAGATAATTAAAAATATCTGGTTGAGAAGTAATTGGCCAGTGAAGCTAACTGAAAGTTGGATTAAATGTTTATCCGTATAAATCATATAAATAACTGAAGGTCATGCCCCAGATAATGATTATTTTTTTCTCTTTGGCAGAAGGGCAAAATATAATTGTATTTATTTGAAAAATTAACTGGCATGATCCATTACACCTATAAATGTCAAAGAAAGAAAATGAGAAATATAAACTTAACTAATGTTTTTTTAGCTAACTAAATTTTTTCACTATTACTTACTCCACATGGCAGCCACTGATAAAGATAAATTAATTTGTTCTGGTTTGATAGTGAAATATATTTTTAGGATTTTGGAGATAAATTTAAGATATTGTTGACTGCATCTATGTGAAAATCTTCAGTAGTTTGTAAACAAATGTACTCTCCTAATCCTTTTGATAGTAATAAATTTTATCTAACTATATTTATCTTGCAATATAATATCTACTAAAAAAGGAAAAAAATAATAAAATAGAACTTGCAATGAAAACTTCCTGTATAAAATAAAAGTAATGTTGAATGCTTGATTTATCTACTTACTTATATTACATTTATTAATTCCTTTGGAAACTGGATAACATTGCTCTGATTAAAATGTCAATAAAGATAAGAAGTGTTTGGTATGTGATTTTCATCACCTATTATAATTTCTCTGTGAGATCTATTGATATGAATATAAATGTATCCACTGACAACCACACACACAAAAATTGCTAGAAGTGCAATATATATGGATTTAGAAAAAGTGTTTGGTTTTTGCATATCAGATGAATTTTGATTAAAATTCTAAAGATTAGAAAGTCAATTTTTTAACAGGACTCTAGTCATGTTGCTGCAGAGGTATATTGATTTCAAGATCTGTTTGGGACATTCAAAATTATCTAGATCAAGGGTGTCAAACTCACGTCATCACAGCATTGCCACATGACATATTGTGACTTTTCCCCCCTTCACTAAACTAGGCATGGGCGTGGCCAGATCATGACAAATCCGGCCCGTGGGCCACAAGTTTGCCACCCCTGATGTAGATGGTTGCTGGAAAAATAGGAATTAAATATTATAACACCACAGCAGAATATTATACTAAAAGTTGACTAAGATATGGTGCTTAGCCTTGGAGAATGGATAAAATATCATTTCTAGCTCTAATAACATAGATTAGCAATGATTATTATCTTTGTCCCTTCCTTCTTCCTTCTTCCTTCCTATTGCTTTCCCTATGCTGAAAATTAACCTATCTAGCAAGGGACCACATCTTTTCTCTTCGCGATATAGAAACTGTAAAACTGAAGACCAGTTACATACCACAAGTAACTATGAATGACAGAAAGAGGTGGCAACCTAACTCAGAGTAATAATTTATTTAAAATTTTGCATAAATAGGAATTGAAGTGAATGAAATTAAATTCATAGTCATCCTGAGTGTGGGTTTACGAAACTTTAGTGCCATTTTCAGCACTGTTTTACTTAAGACTATGGTATTTCATATTATAGAATAAATTTCCTTTACACAATATCTTGAAACAACTAAATCTGTAGCATTTCTGAACTCTATTAATAAAAAAGAATGGAATGGTTTTATTAGAATTCTGCTGTCAGAGTTTTTAAAGAGCACTTGTGAGAGAAGGCAAATGAAGATACATGCTTGATGGCATAATAATAGAAAATAAATGTTTTGTGTACTTTCAACATCCCTTAAGTCAAGACTGGCAGCATGGATTGAAGATATGATTGAGGTTAAATCATTCTGATCTGTTTGTCATGACAGTTTGGTTTGTGTACAGTTGATGGCTAGTTGTAAGTAAATAAAAGCCAACTGAAGTTTCCATGTGAATTCACAGAAAGAGTATACTTAAATCAATTGCTCTTGGTTTTCTGTATTTATTTATTTTTTGCTTTTAGCCTGACGCATATATATATATGAAGTCATGATGATAGCAAAGACTTTTATTTGGTGTCAATGGAGACTGTCACCCACACAGAAACCCAAGGTCAAAATTTCAGTAAATATAATATTCCAGAAAGTCTGGTATTACATAGCAGAAATAGACCTTTGCAGTTACCATGATCTTAAAATATGAACAATAGTAATTATGTGACCTAGAAATGTCTAAATGTGGCAGAATGAAGAACAATTTGGTGTGTTGATACAAACAGTATAGGGCTTGAACTCCATAATAGTAACAACAGAAATGGAGCTGCATTTTTTTTTTCTGAATCAGAAGTGAAAATATGTGGAATATAAAGCTGGAATTAGCTGATTGAAAATCTAAGTTATTCTGCCTCTCATACATGGATTTGGAATGGCTTTTTATGGTTCTGTATTTTTATACATTATTTAAAAAGTAAGACTCGTGTTGTAGAAATTTTATATAGATATAATATCTATTTTTTGTTACAAAATCATGAATACAGGTTGATTGAATCAAACAAAGGGTTCTGATAGACTGATGTTTGATTAAGTGTCATTGTGATTGTATGGGAATGATCTTGGGAATTAGGAGAAAGAGCTGTAGGATGGATAACCACTATGTAAAAGACGCTTTAGTGTGCAGAAGGAGAGGAGAAGTCATGGGATCCTCCCTAATTTTCTAAAGAGAAAAAAGAGAGGAAAGTAGGAGCACTTTCAGACATGCAAGGTTCTGTTAATGTAACTTTATGATAAATATAGAGTTATTCATTGTTGTGCATCTGGTCTGAATTAATTTGAAAGATTAACAGCCTTCAAATCATGGTTAGCTTTTAGTAACCAAAAAGGTTTTATTCATGATGATCTGTCATAACCTGGCTTTTCAGCTCTTCCAGTTGTAGTTCCATTACCATTGTAACAAAATCTATGCATCTTGAAGCTGATCACCCGATTCTTATCTTTTCTTTCCACCTTTTCCAGTATTAAAGCCTTTCCAGATAGAGAGAATAATGTGTCTTCACATAATGCATTCAAAGAAGGATAATTTGAGCCTGATCAGTCTGAGATATAAGTATTTGCAGTGGTATCCAACTACTCTCCCATTTTCCCTTGACAGTCAGAGTTATTTGTTAGAGGACTCATTCAATTGGTTTTGCCCATAAAAAATTTGGAAGTGACTTCCGGTTTGACATCTTTGGGTCGAGGACTGTCTTCTTTGAAGCGGTCTGTCCTGGGTGCCGTTAAACCTATAA
>JANHFL010006667.1:58840-78905 GCA_032468155.1 Oxyrhabdium leporinum | reverse complement strand
CTAGGCCGCGCAGGGAGCAGCGTGACGTGACCCGCGGATGTGTTAGGCAAGCTCCGGTGGTCACGGGGGGGGGGTCGCGGGTAGCTAGGCCGCTCATGGATGCCGCGCGCAGAGCAGCGCGACGTGACCCGCGGACGCGTTAGGCAAGCTCTGGGGGTCACGGGGGGGTCACGGGTAGCTAGGCCGCGCATGGACGCCACGCGCAGAGCAGCACGACCCGAGCCATGGACGCGTTAGGCAAGCTCCGGACGCCGCGTGGGGTGAGCGGTGAGCAGGCCGGCAGGGGCGGGGCCCGCCAGAGGTAATATTTGCCGGTTCTCCGAACCAATCAAAATTTTCCCTACCGGTTCGACTGAACTGGTGCGAAGCGGCTAGATTTCACCTCTGATTTCACACACTTCTGAGCAGCAACATGGACAACCACTGGTACTCAACCTGCACTCTCAGGTCTAACCAACCTTGTGCTCCAATTCCTCTTATTACAAATAAAAAATGATTGTTAATATGTTGTGTTCTGTCCAACTAGACAAGACTCCTGAATTCAGGCATGATACCATCAGGTAAATTGGTTAGCATATCAGCTTTCTAACTGTCCATAGGGAGACTAGCTGCAGACTCTCAAATTCAGGAGAAAGCAGAGAATTTGTAAAGAATGGAAACTACATATAACTAAAAATCAGCCCAGCTCTTGAATGGCTTTATTAGAAAAATAAAACAACAAAAAAGAACAAAGTCTGAAAGAACTAAGTTCCAAGCAGCATATAAGAAATCAGTGGAATAGGAATATTTCATTCTCTTTAATCATGTTTTGTTTTATCACATTTCACATCAGACTATCTTTTGTTTATGGCATAAATAATCTAGAAAAATAGGATTTACAGGATATTTAGTCATAATTCATTCCTTATAGCTTGCTGAAAAGGCAGCCTAAAGAGAACAGTGTTTGAAGATCTTCATCAGTGCCCCTTCTATAATTTTAATGGATGAATCTGCCTTTTAAAATATAGATTTATGTTGCAACATGTAAAATATTATACACTCTATTCCATCACAAAGAAAGCATTTAGGTAAGTAAAAGGGTAATTTACATCATGAAAGTGCCGAGTACAAGATGTGATACCAACTGCTATTAGACCTTGATTATGTTCATCACTGTGACATGAATTAACACCTAATTGCCTATCCTTTAATATAAAGGGATTATTCTACTGATAAACTCAGACATTTATATCAACTGTAGCAAAAATTCTCACAATCCATCTTCATAAAGAATAGGACATATTAATACTTCAAAGCTAAGCTAAGAGGATTTTACTAGAGCACTTTCATTCCATATGTGAATTTTTTTTTACTGCCCTCTGGGGAAAAAAAGTTTTAATATTATCATCATATTACATTTATTGAGAATATATGTTATGAAAACACCACCATCAACAGTATAACAGCAAGCAGTATGAATCTGAAATAGACTATGTGGAACAACAAACTATATTGTTTGTGAAATGAAAGTTACTTGATAGAAGAAACAAAGAACCTCTACCAGAATCTGAATTTAATGACCTAGGCCCAATCCGTATTACAGTAATTCTGTTCATGGAACAAGGCTTTCTATCCCACTGCAGATCCATGAACATATCTTACTGAGGGTTGAAGTTTGAAGTCTGAAACAGTTTATGCATGTTATTTGCATATGTGCACACATACACAGGGGAAAAGGGGATGAACTAAAATCAGAGATACTGTATGTTGTATAAGCTGAAATGTTTTTCTCCTAGCACAAGGGACTTTTGAATTAAATAGTCTACGTTTTACCATTATAAACTTTTGAATTAAATAGTCTACGTTTTACCATTATAAACTTACATATGGTGGGCAAAGCAAAAATCAAATCATCTCTGTCTGAAGCTGCTAGAATTTCAAAAGATGTTCCCTTCCCCCACCTCTCTATCAAATATTGCAGTATATATCTTCTAATATTGTATGGGTGTGTATATCATAATGTTGGATTAACATCTTCTAACTGGCCTATGTTCTACTTAGAGATAAGTAAAAGGCCAAAGATACCAGCTGGATTCTCACCTTTTTAGGCTGATTTCTATACTTTGGCTAGCAGAACTTATTTTTCCTCTATTTTCCTTTTCTGGATAGGCACCTAGAAAGGGTAGAAGTCCCTCAACCCACTTCATCTTGGAACATATTCAATCCTGCAACTCACTCTGGGAATCAAAGATGTCCTAGAACACTATGAGTGTTTTCAGCTCCCTCTAATAAACACTATTATACATTGGTATAATAATGTCCAGTTCCCGTCAGGCTCAACAACCAACATTATTTATCAACTTGACCATAAATATTCAATAGCCAAGGCTGTCAAGCTTCATCTTACCATCAGCCAAGTTCTTCTTCCTTTCCTCAGAGTTTCTCCTGGATTTTTCCTTTCCCATCTTAACTGTCCTTGTTTCTGTCTCCTGTAAATCTCCTGTAAACCTTTGTAGGGAAACCTAAGCTATCAGCTTAGAGCAAAACATTTGGGTGTCTTGGCTGCTTTTATGACACTCACAGAGAAGGTATGGTGTCCTATGTCACAAAGCATATATTTAAGTAAATATAATTAATTTATTTTAATGAAGATATTTGAATGATAATCAAATCCTACATGTTTCAGCACATGTGTTGGCCATGTGATATAAAATACCCTTATATGCTCTTAGAAATGAAACATATTTGAAAATCATACCTTCAGTGCTACATATATTTACCCTAATTTTATCATGCACCAAGAAAGAACTTAGCATAATCAAATTGCATTTTCTAGACCAAACTATTAATTTGATTGGGCAAAATGTACTTGCTTTTTCAAAATGATTTTTAACTAAAAAGAAACAGTGTTAAATGCAGTTTGCTTCTTAAATGTGGCAATGTAATGTTGTTTCTCTCTAAAAAAACAAAATTTCTGTGAGATAGAATGCTGTACAGCAGGATGAGTAAAGAGATCAATAAGGAACCCTAGTGATGCAGTATTTAAAGTGCAGTATTGCAGGCAAACTCTGTCAGCAGCCTGGAGTTTGATCCATTGGTTGATTCAGCCCTCCATCCTTCCAAGGTTGGTAAAATGAGGACCCAGATTGCTGGGGGCAATATGCAAATAATGCTTATATTACAAGCCACCCAGAGAGTGCTGTAAAGTGCTTTGGAGTGGTACCTGTATATAAGTCTAAATGCTATTGCTAATAAAAAGTACAAGGAATTAATATGCTAGTCCTAAAATGCAGAGATATTAGATTCACCTGTTTAATTTAGTATTAAACAAAAATGTATACCTCTAAATCATAGGTCTCAAACTCGTGGTGTCATTTGCCGTCACATGACGTTTTGCTATGTTTTTTCCCTTCGCGTAGCTGGGGTGGGCATGGCCTGTGTGTGGCGCACCTGGCCTGTGGGCCGCCAGTTTGACACCACTGCTCTAAATGGATTTGTTTTGACAGGTAAGACTTAGAGAAGCACTCAAAGAAAAAGTTGAAGAGATTTCTTTGGCTTGTATACCCCAAAAATAAATCCTCTTTATTTTCTCTATTGATCACTTTTCTACTGAATTACATGTAAAATTTAAGCTTGTACAGTATTTTCCATTCTGTTCAGCTGCCAATTGTTATCCAATTTCATCAATTTACTGATTGCTGTAGTTAATGGGTGCCTACTGTGGATTCGGTGTCAAGTTCATCAATTAAATGTTATCAACTAGAATTGGTGACTAGAAAACTAGAAACTCTACAGGCAACTCCTCAGTAATACAGTATGTACAAACTAATCCATTCCACATGATTCTCTGTACAAAAACAGAATTTTACTTCAAATGTGGAATCTTTCATCAAATAGTAATTGCATAAGAAATAAGAAAAAAAATGATAAAAACAGTAACATTTTGCAAGGTTTTTTTAGCTAATTTTCTCAGTTCTATGTGCACAGCCCTACCAAATATTACTTCATAAAATAATGAAAAAAGAAATCCTGTGAATATTTTTGAACTTGTTAAAATCAGAAATAGTAATATAGTTACAATGTTGCAAGGGGCCACGGTCCTGGGAACACCATTTCTGACTTTCCCTAATGGCTTTCTACAAAGTCAATGGGGAAGTCAGCAAGGAAGGCTGCAAGTTGTCTTTGTCGACAATATCCCACTGCCTGCCTACACTCTGCCAGCCCTCCCATGTCTTTCTTTAACTCATACACAGCCTGTGCTGGGCCTCCAGGCACTCTCTGGCCATCCATGATTCATACACAATCTGCTCTGGACCTGTCAAGCCTTCCTCAGCTTCCCTCAACAGTTTTTATGGGTTAAATGTGCCTTTTTAATCCACTGACAAATGGTGCAGTGATGCATAGGATCTAGCTGTTAACAGAGCTCTGTACTTGAAATAAATGAACTGTTAAAAATGCTCAAGAGTCTTCTTCTCACATATGAATGACCAGTCCTCCTCCTCTTCCTGCTGCTCCTCTTCTGATAGAGGACAAAGAAAAATTCTTTCAGCAAATTCACACATTTGTTTTTGACAGAAATATGAACTACTGATGTTTTCTAGTTTGTGCTTGAATAGTTTAGTTACTGAAAGGAAAAGAGAAAAAAATATCTTATTATGTATGTGCTTTTGTTACTATGTTCATTCTGTTGCATGTGTTTTAAGGGTATGCATTATTTCTCTTAAAGCTCAGCAGATTTCAGGCTAATTGGAGCTTTTCTTCTTCTTTTAATAACTGCAGTCTGAAATCTACTAACTAGGGTCAAGTGTCAAAACATATGAATTAGTATAATTATTATTTATTTATTATAAGCACTTAAAATCTATCTTTTAGGATAGAAATTGTCCCAAAGCAGCTTATAATCAATATAAACAACTTAAAATAAAAACACAATAAATATTATTCAAAAGCAAAGATATTTCTAGGATGCTTCCCACAAGATAAATGGTAACAACGACCTTGCTTGAGGGAAGGATACAACTGGTCAAGCTTTCATGGTGGCTACTGCCTGCCTTTTTGCTCCCTCCCTTCTCTTCAGGGATATTTCTCACAGGAAATTTTGTAATAATGATCTTGAGAAAGTATGAAGACGAGTTTAGTCAAATTGGCTTCTGTGATGCTTAACAGTCTAAAAATCCACAATGTCTTTGAACATATCCTGAGCCTAAGAATTTGTTTTCAGTGTCTCAACTGCATTGGGTTTCAATCTATTTTTTTTAAAAATACACCACACTTTCTTCTTTAGCATCCTGATTTAAGCAAACAAGATCATTTTGTTGCCAATTTGTCAAGACTACAGTCAGATCACAATCTATTCTAAATCTTTACAGTCAAAAGGGCAGCTTAATGTTTCATCAAATAATTTTAAGTGATTTTTTTCAATACTGAATACTATGACTACTTGTTTGGAGAAAAAATGTCAATGCAGGCAACAGCCACCACTGTTTTTCTGTCACAGTAATAACACTTATATTTTATTGCCTCTGTAAAGAATATCAGAACAGGCTTCTATGAAAACCTCAGGCAATGAAACACTTTTTTTGACTTCATTTTGAAAAGCAGATTCATGAGAGGAATTAGGAATTGAATCCTCCTGGAATGTGGTATTTACTCTTAATGCATTCCTGAAAAACTGAACTTTATATCCAAAGGGAAGAAACATGTGGCATTTCCATTTAAGTCAGATATTAAGTATGCTCATGTACATAGTATTCAGGAGCTGGCCTGTCATACTCTTTTGAAAAAATATGATCTTAATAATTAAGATAGCAAACTAAGCAGACAGACAGATAGTAAATAAAACTACTGCTTCCCAGAAGAGAGCCTGAATTCAGTTGTCCATGTGTGTGAGAAAGAGAGATATTAGATCATTAGCTTCAATATCTGGAGGGACTGGATCGGCACTAATCATTTCCAGCCATAAGTTAAAATACACAGAGAATACGGGCTGCTGGGATTTTTCTTCTCCCCATGTCAACTGCATATACATCCTGCTGCTTTTTCTTTTAGATGTACAAAGCATAGAACAAGAAAGAACATCAATAAAAAATGCAATTTCACAACTTTATTATAGGACCCTGGAAGAGAGCAGCTTTTGGTCTCCTGCCCTAGCCTCCCAGTTCATGTAGGGAAAGCCTCAAAGCCATTCCCATTAACATAATAACATTTTCTGAAGCAGCAGGTCTGGCAACCATCTGTTGCAAGCAGAAGGCAGGAAAGATAGGAGGAAAATCCTTCTCAGCTTGACAGTACTGAGAGCCAAAAGATATTAATAAAGGGCTAAAAAGTGAGTTGTTCTAAGCCACTATTATTCCACATAAAGGTATCTTTCACTAATTGCATATCACACTTAAAAGCTTTGTACATTATTGTTTCTAAAAGGAATTTTTTTCCCTGCCCTCGTCTTACGTGCACAGGTAGACAAAAGATCACTGCATCGGGTCTTTATTTAATGGGAAACTTCTCTTTCTATTGGTGCAACCTTTACCAGGAATCAGAGCTGGATTGAGGCTAAAAATGGAAATGATTGTTCTCAGGTTATGATTCAATTCATCAAATGCATTCTTGGACTCAATATATTTGGTACTACACTACTGACTACAGGGATACAGCAAAGCAATAAATGGGTACAATAAAAGTAAGGTGCATGACTGCAAGGGGGCTGAAATGTGATCTTGTTTTGGATGTAGGATGATGCTACCTGATGTTCACAAGATAGACCGGTATTTGCCTGACAGGTATACACATTCCTCTTTCAGGCAGAATCTGATTAAAGCATGGCTGGAGATCTTTCTGCTACTTGGGAAACAATGTTTTTCCCTTCAAAATAAGGTAGAAATGGCAGATTCAGCAACTGGAAAGTGGGATTTAACCACCTCTCCTTTGCCTCAGATTTACCATAGAACAGGATTTTCTGGTTATAAATGGGCAAAGAGATAACATTTATTACAAGTTTATTCTATTCTGTGGAACTGGGGTCCCCAACCCCTGGTCCATGGACTGGCACCGGGCTGTGGCATGCCAGAAACGGGGCCACACAAACAAGCGAAGCCCCATCTATGTATGCAAGCAGCATGAGAAACCACGCCCCCACAGAAAAAACTCCACGGAACCAGTCTCTGGTGTCCAAAAGGTTAGGGGGCCACTGCTCTGGAGGATGATTATCTAATTATTATTGAAAAGTAAACTATTGTGCTATGTTAGTTAATATTTTATTGACTCTGGTATTTATATATACTTTGTACAGTAAATTTTCTACTGGTATGTAACTTACTACTCTTTACAGCAAAATTCCTCTAAATTAGGAGAAAACCAACATCATCTGAAATTTATGAACAATTCTGAAAGGACTTTCAACAGACATAGCGTGGGAGGAATTCAGTATGTGTAGTATCTGAGATCATTTTAAATGGATATGTGGCCTATGAAATGGCTTGGGGAGAAAGATACAAAAATGTATCACTAAACAAATGATTATCCTTTGGGGTAATCATTACAGAGATATTTTCTTGCCAGATTCTTCAATGCCTTCAACACTGACAGAGCTTCTAATGTGTTTCCTTCAGTGGAAAAGTTGGGATATCTGCCTTGAAAATACCCTATACGGAACTGTATAGCACAGACAAACATCAGCACAGGAAGCATTTTATCACATTTTGTATTATATCATAAATTGCTTTACGATAATACTTATGTTACACAATGTTTTATAATAGTCCTTGACTATATGTAGGAAACCATATGTAGGAGAAGCTGAACTAACCTCCATCGCTTCCCCAGTGAACATAACAACTTCCTGCCTTTCCCTTGGCTATCATGCGTATTTGCGCCATGCTTCTCAGCAATAATAATAATTGTTCAGTGTGGCAGAAAAACTGTTAAGAATGTTAGCCAATGGGGAAGGTAATGTCTCACTTTAGGACCACATCATTTAGTGGTCTCAATTGTGATTGTAAGAAAGAACTATCTTGCTGCCTTTTGTTTTTAAAAATGTTGACTTTTTCATTTCTGAAAATCTCTTCACTCCATTCAATCACTATTTGTGATTTTCACTTCTTCTTGACCCATTCACTCTTTCTTCCTTTATTTGTTTCAGTTCACAAACACTGATTCAGTATCTTTTTTTTTACATACATTTCCAAAGTATCTCATTCCTACTGCGTTCAGCTCAATTTTGCTTCTTCTGACATACCCACTCTTATTTTCATATAATAAAGTAGGCAGAAGTATGTTTTTATACACAGCCATTCTACTTATTTGGAGAAACATTCATTATATACACACATACACACACATTTTCCATGTTTATCGGCTGCCCTGTTTAAGAATTGTTTGTAGTTACAGCAGTGACGTAGAAGTAACTTCATGACCAATCCTTGCATTACATCACAGGTCTATAAAGCAAAGAAAAGTGCAGTTGCAGTTTCACTTAGTGACTGCTTTGCTTAATGACCGAATTGCTAGTTCCAGTTGTGGTTCCTAAACAAGGACTATCTGTAATTTATGTACCCAAACACTGCATCAGTGTTTAGCTAGAATATTGAATGAAGGCTTACAAAATGCAGGCAATTGGGAAAAAAACCCCAACCCTCTACCTACAAAGATTTCACTCTTTCCTCCAAGAGTAAATAGAATGATCAACCACACAGGAGCTTCTCCTGTTTTCATGGATTTAATGTACCAAATTCCAATTTAATACATTGGTGTAATGTGAAAACTGAAGACCTGGTTCCAAGTATTAGTGCATATTCAGTGTGATAATGTTATGACCACTCATGCTCTCCAGTTCTCATTTGTCTTAGAACATTAAGCATGAAATGAAATATCACCGCAACCAACCAAATAATCTGGAATAGCACTTTAAAGTACCCACTAACACAACATCAGCGTATTTTGAAGGATGAAACCAACAGGAATAAAGATTGAAATATTACAAATCATAAAAAGTATACTGGTATGATATTCATAGCTCTATGTTGATACCAAAAAAAAGGCAACGATTTACAAGGGATTAAATCTATATTACATTGTATGGAAACAATATGCATTTAAAAGGAAAAAAAACCCAAATATTCTATCAGTTGAAATATGATTCTATAGTTTCCTTGACATATCAATATTTCTTTATACTTTTAATAGATCTAATATTACAGAGGTATTTTTTACTTTGTTTCTTAATACTCGATATTTGCAAGTAACATGGATCAGTCAAGATTTGCATATTTACAATGAGAAAAATTTACAATGAGATATATTTAAAAGCTTTTGATACTATTTCCATCTCCTGGCAAAAGCAAAATATTAGTATGATTTTGAATTTCCTCAAGCCACTTTTATCTAATCCTTATAAACCACCATGTTTAAATTCCAAAGTGATGTAATTTAAAAAGCATAAAATGCATGTCCAAGACATTAAAATACAAGAGTGAGAGAAGGAGAAAAATAAAAGAGAAATGGCATATAAATATATCATTTACAAATAATATTATAAAGCAACATTACCTGGAACAAGCTCCATCACAATATAAATAGGCTGCCTTTGAGTGCATACTCCTATAAGCTTTACAATATTGGGATGGTCATATTGTTTGAGTATTCTGCAAAAAGGTGGAAAATTTCCTTACATCAATGTAATATAGTAATCTGTAAATGCTCTTTAATTTGTTATAAGAAAAAAGTTCAGTCACATTTATTCTTCCAGGAAATTTAATGACAAATCAAGTCATGAAAGATTTTCTTAAATTTTTGAGAGTATCATTTTAGATATATCTTGCTTATAAAAACAGTAATGATATAAATATATTCACTTTGTGTAGAGAAAAAATCTAGGATAATGTCCTCATTGCCGATTTTTCTGCCCTTCCCCCATCCCAGACAGGCTTAATTCAAATGACTTCTAATTATTATCAATGTAATAGCATAAACACTTTCAAATTGAAATACATTTTGAAGTGGGAAATATTTTCAGCCACTAAATGACTTTTAAAATGATATATTTTGGTATTTTTTTACTTCTTACCTGGCCTCTGATAAAAACTTTATTTTCAGTTCTTGAGGAAGATCTTCTTTACACGTTTTTACAGCAACAGGTGTTTTATCTTTTAATGTTCCCTTATAAACTTCACCAAAGTTACCCTGAAGGTGTAAATATTAGAAGTTGTCAGTGAAGAAAACAGTGAACAAAATCATGTTCTCAATGCATAAAATATCAAAATATCTTAACTCAATGCAGTCATACTAATTTTCTTATATAAGGTCATATAACTTACAGAAGTAGATATTGTTTTTAACACATGAACTAGTGCAGTGCAGCAGTATATTCAGAGGACAAGGAAAGTCAGATTGACATCAATAGTATCATGATGTAATTGCTGCACTTGCACATGCTTCAAAGGAGTGGAGCTCATATTTTAAAACTGTGGTATTTCCTCTGTCATTTATAATTTTAGTATTTCTCAAAAGTGATAATTAAATTGTCAGAACAGTGAGTAGTCAAGTAGGCATGAAGCCAACGGAGTGCCCTTGGGCCAATCACACTCTTTCAGCCCTTGGAAGCAAACCACTCCTGAAATCTTGGTAAGAAAAATGTTGGGGCTGTCCAGGCTGTTGCCAGGAGTGAAAACTGATTCACAGGCTTGTGCATCTGCACACATGTGCACACACAATTATTGTAACTGATGCCAGAGGATTTAAAAAAAATAAATTAGGGTTAAGAATAATATAAGCACATATAATATTGTTTGGAAGAATGCAACTGCAGTTTTATCAATCATCCTGTGTGCTTCCTTGTGAAATCAGATCATATGAAGAATGTGTATTCTTTAGTGGAGACTCCATTTATATTAAATTTTATGTCAGTTTAGTTGCAATGTTACCATCTTTTAAAATTATTTTAAACATTTATTAATATATATATATTAATATTCTGCTACTCTTGCAACTCCATAGTACTAGGACAATGGGGTAAAATAAAAGATAAATACAAGAAATCTATGGTATAATTTCTCCTCATGTCAGCATCAATACCCAAGAGGTTTGAGAATAATCATTTCAAATATAACATTATTAAAATCATATTAGGCCTGGGCATATGACTCTTCTTCAGAATACAAATAGCAAACTGCTATACAAAGCAGCAATATCAACTAGAAAAAAATGAAATCAAACCTATCTTTTAACACTGGTTCTGTTTCAGAGACCATAATGTGGTTAAATCTTAAAGGAGTAAAACCTGTAAAGCAATGTTTCTTAATTTTTTAAAGATTACATAATATGTTTCTATATTCAAATATGTCATCTGTTTTTTTTTTCTTTTTAAATAAAAATAAAAAAGAAATATTTAAATAAATCATATTTTGATATTATTTACTTCCCCTGACATTTAATACATTTAATGAGTACAACTTTATATTTAATA
The DNA here is from genome assembly GCA_032468155.1 of Oxyrhabdium leporinum. Classification (NCBI taxonomy): domain Eukaryota; kingdom Metazoa; phylum Chordata; class Lepidosauria; order Squamata; family Cyclocoridae; genus Oxyrhabdium; species Oxyrhabdium leporinum. The sequence continues at coordinate 67,471 of JANHFL010006667.1, read as the reverse complement.
AGACAATAAATTAGCAATATTAATGGCATGTATGAGCTTGCACATGACAGTGTATTTCATCAGCATCTGGAGTGAGACATATTATAAGAAGTTTTAGAATTAGCATCCTTGACTCTACTCTAATCTTTCTAAGTTTTACTAAGTACTTTCAATATCTTTTCACTTAAAAAGTCATTCTCTGAACTGTCATCCAAAATTCTTCATGTGATTTTTAAGCGTTTCAATGTGGTGACAATATAAAGAAAAATTAACCAACATCTGTTCATTCAATAATAGGTAATTTTTGAATTGAATTAATTCAAAATTCACACACTCATACACATGCAGTACAAGACTTCTATTACATCTTAGTTTGAAGAAATAAGCTGAAGTAACAGTATTTTCAAATTATTTAAAACAACAGCTGCAAGAAATTCTAATCTTCATTCCTGTCTTTTTATTTATACCTTCATATACTACATATTGCCCTTCATGATCTGCACTGAAATCTATTATGAATCCCCACAATCCTATCATGAACAGAAGAGACTATTTATAGCTTAGGGGTCCTGGTATTGTGGGGTCCTGGTACTCTCTCAACTAAGCTCAGAGAGCACCAAGGACCACACAGTCCTCATGGTTGTAGCTGATATTCTGCAAAGACCTCAAACTAAAGACACACTGGATATAAATTAAAATAGGTACACTGAGAAGGCTTAATAACTACTATGTCTTGTAAGAAGAAAAAGTTTTCTAATAAGATTTAATATTTAGGAGTTCTCCCATTGCTTTGATAGTTACTTACTTTGCCAAGTAATTCTCCCAGAATAACATCTTCATGATTGAGAATCCATTTTTTATCCTGCAGCAATAGACATTAATATTTAGGTTTTTTTGAAGTTAATATTTCTTATTCATATCACTAGCTTTCTTCCAGAAGTATAATTCAGTGAAACTAGACAACCACATACTAAACAGTTTCAAGATGAAGACAGTCATGTGAAATCAGCAAATAAAATCACAGCAAATTCCTAATCAAAGCTTTGGCTTGATACAATATATCCATATTATCTTAATATATGAATGCATCTATCATTTTTAAAGATTATGGAAAACATTGTTAATTTTTTATTACATTACATGTGAAAAGCTCAAATATTTATAATACTGATGAACTGACTATATGCTTACAACAGCTTTATGATCTTGATATAAAAGTTTCAAAGAGCCCTTTCAACAAATTTTACTTAAAGAGCATTTTAGAGATTTTATATACATTTTAATCGAAACAAAAATTGCCACCGCTAGAAAGAGTTAAGCAAAAATGTATTTACCTAAAAGAACTTTTGAGGTTACTGTTATCTTTACATTGTTTCTCTATTTTTAGCTATGTATCTTTACTGAAATATCTCTTAGGAGATCAGACAATGAAAATATAAACCAAGTATATCTTAGTTTGCATTGAAGAAACCAGCAGTGGAAAAACCAATATTATCAACTCTTGTATGAGATCTTGAAGAGATATTAGTGAAAAAAACCCAAAGTATTCAGTTTTAAATTGTATACCAAGCAAATGGCAGAATTAAGTTTGGATGCATTCTTAATACACTATATAATTTTCAATAGCTTGTAGGTTGAAAGACAGATTCTATGGGTAAGAGTCTTAAAGAGCTATCCCTATATTGATCATCTAATGAAAAAATGTTAGTTTACTTTATTGTCATTGCACCTCGTACAATGAAATTAAATGCCATCTTCAGTTATTTGTAAGACAGAGTAAAATATATGGCAGAGAAACAGGTATCCAGTAGATAAAATCAGTGGTCACATTTCAAAGGCATTTGAAAAATGAGGTAAAATGAGGACCCAGATTGTTGGGGACAATATGTTGATTCTGTAAACTGCTTAGAGATGGCTGTAAAACACCGTGAAGCAGTATATACGTCTACTGTAAGTGCTATTGTTATCAGAAAAGAATAAGATGATTTGCATTAAGCAGAATGCTTGAGAAGACCTCTCACTGATTATACATTTCATAGCATAAAGGAGTACTAAGGGAAATAGAGAAACCTAGAGATATATTAAATCAGTACACTCAAATAAAAGCAACAACTTTAGAAAGGTTCAAAGCAATATTAGCAATATTTATTACCCCAATTCTTTAAAAAGAAAAATGAGCATTTCTCCAATCACTGAAAAGGAATTATAGCAGACAAATATGTTCATTATTCATTGTCCAGTCCTCTGCTGGTTTCTTTTAATTCCTATTAATTTAATTCCTATTTGTGATATTCATTTATCTAACGTAAATCCTGACATACTGCTATATAATTAAAACCAGAACAAAATTAAAATCGGTAAGCTGAACCTCAGTTTAAGCACTTGGTAAAAGAGATGGATTTCTACAATTTTCCTAAATACTAGGAGAGCAGAGGGACAAGGGTACCTGCTTATAAAATGTACTTGATAAGCATACAGGAAAAGATCCTTTTCCATGTACATATTAAGCAGGCTTCTGGCAGCAGGGGAAACTCCAAATGGACCTCTCCTGCTGATCTAAATAACTGGACAGATTAAAAGAGCAGAAATGATCCCTCAGATAATCAGTTCCTAAGCTATACAGAGTGTTAAAGTTCAACATTAATATCCTAAATTGTGCTTGGCGAGTAATTGCCACAATTCTTCCATTCAATCATGACCGATTTTTTGATTTGGACCATATTTAACATACATAATACATAATTTGCGCCAGACAACAGCTCGTTTAATCATTTTGCACTAAAAACTATTGTTGGTCATTTTTCAACAGCAGATCCACATTGAAATCATTTATAAAAGATGCGATCAAGGCATAGATAACAATGGCCAAGTCAGACTATCCCAGGAAGGATCAAAGTTGGCACAATACTATAGTTATGGAAAGATGTTACTTGCCATAGGTTTCATATGCAAATCCAATAACAACTGGGAGCCAAGGAACAGTCCCATACTGTGAACATACCCTTTGTTGGAAAGAAAAACTTTGTACTAAATAAACTTCACATCTACCTTGAGTCCAGTTTTCTCATTACCAACAGTATTGTTCCTTTGTCTGGATTTAATGATAATGAATGATAAGGAAATGAATGATAAGGAACAACAGAAAGGAGGTGTTACCACTATACTGATGATACCTATTCCAAAGCTGATGACCATATTCAGAGGTGCATCTCAACAAGAAGGATCAATTCCATCCAGCACTCTGGTCAAGGGAGAACCTAGCAAACTCCCCCTTGCAATTGCTACAAGCCCTTGTCAAGAGACTAAAAGCAATCCACAATTAGAGTCTGGCCAACAAATGTAACCACACCCAAAGTCATGATAAATACAAACACACACATAAACACACACGTAAGAAGAAAATAAGTACTAGAATAAAAGATGATACGTTTCATTGTTCAGTGGTTTAAAGTATTTGTTTTAAAGGCAATATGAAGATGGCATTTTAAAGACTTTTTGATGAGAAATATATTTGATGTATTCAGAATAATTAAACAAAATTGTACTATAATCTGCAATCAAATAAGCTGTCAGAAAATATTACAACTATTTATACCAGTACATTAATCATTATATCTGCTGCTGTTCCAATGCCTTTTTACGTCATTGCTTTATGATAAAAGCTTTCCACATTCATTAAAGTCAATATTTTCAGTCCCAGATAACATTTCTTTGCAAAAAATTAATCGGGCTATCCTTGATAATATACTTAAGGTGCTAAGGTTCTAACATTGACTATAACAATTTAAATGGCATAAGAGAAAATAACGGCTGTTTTTACTTAGATATCCCAACTATTACTGGGATAGCCTGGGGGGACATATAGTTGGATAGATATTGTTGATTGGGTGCCAGTTTTTCTTGTTTATTTGTTGGATTTCTTTGTTTTTATTAGTATTGGTAGCAATAGCACTTAGACTTATGTACTGCTTCACAGTGTTTTACAGTCCTCTTTAAGCGGTTTACAGAGTCAGCATATTGCCCCCAACAATCTGGGTCCTCATGTTACCAACCTCAGAAGAATGGAAGACTGAGCCAATCTTGAGCCAGTCAGGATCGAACTGCTGGCAGTGGGCAAAGTCATCCTGCAATACTGCATTCTAACCACTGCGTTGCAATGGTTAAGGCTGAATTTCATAAGATGGGTGGCTATATAAATTTTTTCAATAAAAAAAGTAAATTTGTATATGCAAATTTTGCAACCTATTTTCAAATTATTTTCAACAGTAAATGAATAATCTATAAATTAATTTAATTATCCATGAGTAATATTGAATAAAATACCTGTATATTTTTTCTACTTTCATTCCATAAGCCAGTATTGTCAATATTGCTTTTCAAATGTTTCACAAAATATTATCTGAACCCCAGAACAGGGCACAAGTTTGAACATATGCTGATATATAATTTTCATTTTTTACATTCTAAGTTAACAGAAGAGCACAAACAATGGACCATCGTTAATCAAACAATTTTTGCCTCCATCTGGACAGCAACAAGTTTTTGTTATGGGGAAACATGTAGCTAATTGAGGACACCAGCTGTTAGAAAGGCAAAAACTCACTCAGGGAAGGGATGAAAAGTTTAAATCAGTAGTAAATGAACAAAATTATGACATCATCCTATAAAACTCCCCTTCATTCAAAGTACAACTGATACTGAAGCACAAAAAGAAAAAAGCAAGGGAGACAAAGATGACAATAGTTTGCCGGTAAAATGGGAGGAAATTAACTACTGGAAAATTCTAAGGGAAAGAAATGGATAAGAGACAGACTGGATTAACATATTACATTAAGGGAGACTACAGTTTTGAAGGTTTTGTTCACTTTAATATGTAAATGTGGGCATGAAAAATTGTGAACCATATTTGTGGCTTGGTGTTATGTGTGAAACTATTAGCAATTTAATACTTAAACAAAAAAACCCCAAGGAATAAAATCAAATTTGTGCCTTTTGTAAACTAGATGGATAGGTAGAATAATGATAAATTTCCTCTGTAAAAAAAAAACATTTCATATATAATTGGCCTTTTTTATTTCTCCTAACATTTTTATTGCACTTGTTTATTAAAGACCACTTTGTTCTTTCCTATTTACTTCTTCAACGGCCATTCACCAAACCATCAAGCCAGCATCTTAAATATTTAGGAGTTACAGATATTTGGTTATATGAGGGATTTGTGACAAGACCAAATACAACCCATCATAGGCCTGTGTGTGGTAGCTCAGCTTCGCCTCAGAGATGTGCTTTGTGACAAATGGTTGTTGCAGCAGTCCTCCCAGAGGTAAAAAGACAATATGACTGGTCTGAGTGAGATGTTTCTACCAACTCTGACACTTCAATCAGCAGTTCCAACAGGAGACAACCAAAGCAAATAAAGCACTGTAATGCAGCCATTTTACTTGCCTCTTAGAAGGATGGAAACTGTGTTACTTCAAGAAGCAGTTTCAAGGGAATGTTCACTTCAATGTTTATCAAAGAGACTGTGCAAAACACAAGCATATGTATCTGCTAGAAAGTAGAGCAGATCTCATGCAGTTTGTTCCTGCCTGCTAGCAAATAAAAAACACACAGAAAACCTAGTTCTTCTATAAATCCATTTAATGTGAAAAAATATTGTTATACAATTCCAAATTTGGAAAATGAAAGTTCAAGCTTCACCAGATATTAAGAGCTCTTCCTACTGATTTTTTTTTAACTGATTCATGACAGATCCTCACTCAGGCCATATATACTTAATGAAAACAGGATCACTGCATAAACCCATGGTTTTGCCCATCTCCAATAAGACTGTTCCATATCACAGTGTGTAAAATAGAGCCTAACATCATCCTGGCAAAAATCCTCTATATTTATGAGGAATTTTAAGATTCAGTTGTTGCTTTGTCCACTTGAACTATTTTTGGATGATCCATATAGAAACAGGGAAACCCCAGTAGATGGGAATCTGAAATACAGTCCTGTTCTTTCGATGCTTGTCAATTATGATGAATGTCAACATTCCTTTCTGGTTAGCCTATTTCAGAGGCAATTTTCTCACTAAAAGAATCACTTTTCTTTCCAAATCTCGTAAAAAATAATGTATTGTTTTAGGACCCTACATCCAAGCAGCCATCTTGAAACAGAATTAAAATTGGGAGGAGGGGTGTACAAATTTGACAGCACGTGTGATCTTTGGTTCAAAGGGCTTTCCCAACAATGGTAATCAGACACTCAATCCAGAAATTGACTGGAGTCCAAAACAGGACACAGAATTTAGCTATTCTGTAAAGATGTTAAAAAAATCTCAATTGATATAAGTTCAATATGTATTAAACAGGTGGTGGGGTGGGGACTTGAAGAACTATTGTTCTTAAAACCAAAGAGGACAATCAAAGGAAATTCTAAGTTTGCAGTTCTGTCTAAACGTTCTTTCATCAGATCTCTTATGCCTGACATCTTAGCAAAATAAGCCCCAATTGAATGCAACATTTTCTAACATATGGGTTCAAATATTCCTTAAGGCAACATGCCAGTGAATTGTACAAGGATTTAAGATTCTAAACCAACATTTTAAATCTGTTTTAAATAAACAGAAAGCCAATGAACTTGACACAAATGCAAATACATCATGATTAAAATACCTCAGAAAACATTAAATTCTAATGAATATTCTACATTAACTTTTTATTTTCTTATTACTAATACAGTACTTTCATTATATATTAGAGAGAGAGAGAGAGAGAGAGAGAGAGAACACACACACACACACAGATTTTTAAAACATATTTAGAAAACCACCATATACTGTATATGAGTTACTATTATGTTCAAATATTTGGACAGTGATTGCTACAATAAAATTTTCATTACTCTAATGATAATTTATTGAATTGGTAACACGTTGTTACTTTACATCTAAGCATAAAAGGAAATCCTTGTTTACCTTTTTTCTTCAAAAAAATTACTTACATATTAGCACTTGTAATTTAAATCCTATTAAGATTTTGCCATTATGATTCCTAGCTTGACATACAGTGAACATATGTAATTGAGCCATAACTATTAATAGGTACTTCAACGACCCACTTAAAAAAATGAACATTTATTCAATAAGCTAACTGAACATCATTTTGTTTGTTCCATAGCATCAATTGTGATGCTTCAATTTAAAATGCAATTACTAAATGGGTACACATAGGATAATTTTGTATGAAAGAAGAATTAAAATATTCAAGGACTCCTGCCAAGAACTCATCTCACATGAATTTTAAACAAGCAATCAAGCAGTGATCAAGTGGTACTTAACATACAAGAAAGCATTTTTCATCACATGAAAAAAACTAACAAAATATTTTGAAATTCCTTTTTATTTTAATTATTTGTTAAATGAATTGATTTGTCTCATCTTATGAGCATGATCACAATTTAGCTGTTGGAAGATTTTTTTAAAAAGAAATCCAATTAAAATAAATACAAATGAATATTTCTATAGGTATGAATGTATTCATTAAAATATATTATAAGTCTACAGATTATTTCCCAAACCAGATCTATAGTACCTTCCTACTATCATGATTAATATATGTTCGCATATTGCTGAATAGTTCCTGCCAATCAAAGTTCATCAATAGGATCCAGTCTTGTGCTAAAAAGAATTTTTTTTTCATTTTCCTGACAATATTTACAGAAGTTTTACTTGTTTAGGAAAACAGTGATTTTTTAAAAGGATATTTTTTTGTGCAGAATATTGACAATATTCCATTCAATCGCTAAATTAAAGCTTTATATTAATTCTTAGGTGAATTGACGTATTGAATATTGAAAAGAAAAAGCTTCAAAAAATAGCTGAAAATTGTAGATCTCGAAAGGTTGACTTTTCCGTTACCAAGAGAGCTCTCATGGCACTCAGTTAAACCCAAACATTTCTTATGTAAAAGGTTTATTACAAGAATAGCATAAAAAGGTTTAAGATAAATCTGACATTATTATTCCAACTAAGGTAGGTTCATAGAGTATCGTTTTAGTCCATAAAGTAAATTACTAATATCAGTGATTGTTGCCCGCCCCAAATAGCCTTTTTCATAACTTATCCCTGATACACACACATATAGACACAAACACACGTACCATACTTTATTTAGAAAGCATTATTTCAAGTAGCTACTAGAAGTCCTCACCTGCTTCACTGTCTGGGTTCATATTCTAATAATAATCACATGTTATTATTTGGAAGAATACATTTATACAAATCACTGTGAAGAAATGTTGTAATCTTATAGGAAGCAGAGATAAAATATCCATTTACAACCAACCAAAGCCTATGTAAAAGCTGGTGAAAAAAACTTCTCAAAATGAGGACTAATATTACAAGTAGTTCTTGTTTAGCAACTACAATAAGGACTTGCTATCCAGAGCCCTTCCCAATCTTCATGCCACCAGAGGTATTTCTTGAGAAGAGTACTCCACTCCTCTACTCACAATAGAATTCCCTATGTCTCCAGGCTTGAAATTTTGGGCTTGGACAATCTGGAACTGCACCGCCTGCGGTCCGATCTAAGCATAGTACACAAAATTGTCTGCTACAATGTCTTGCCTGTCAACGACTTCTTCAGCTTCAACCACAATAATACA
>JANHFL010006667.1:0-49424 GCA_032468155.1 Oxyrhabdium leporinum | reverse complement strand
GCTGGCTTTTTTTTCCTTGCAAGTCTTTTCATGGTTTTGGAAAAATGTAAAGGAATTCCCATCCTTCTTACCTTCCACCTTCTCTAAAGGTGTTTTGAAAGACCCATGAATCATCATGGGCAGTTTTTATCCACTGCTTAATAAATATTGGATTTTATATACATATATTGCAAGGGATCTGATCTTGTGTGCCAGTCAGGAAGGCATGCAATCTGCACTCACCTGGATATTCCATTTTGTTTCTTCTCTCTCTTTTTCAAAATACATTTCAAGAGAAATTAATCATTATTGGACAGCTAAATCATGAAAATATGCTGCAATTTGCTTGTGCTGTTTCTAGGGATTCGTTGTTCTTGTTATGTAAACTTTCTTCCTCTGCCTCCTCATTCTTGGTGGAAGTTGTCTTCTACTACCAATCCCATTTCTCTAGAGTGTGGTGACCTCTTTTTCTCTTGTTAAACAATAGCCCCAGGTTTGGGTACAATCTTGTCAGCACTCAGTAGTTGAGCATTAGAAAGAGTGATGCATAACATTCTTAAAAAGAAAATAAGAAAACACAATCTACCAGTTATTACAATCTAAACATTAATCATACTTACTTTTCTGCTGAGCCAAGTCAGTCATAATAGCAAAACAACAACAAAAAGTTATTTTTTTAAGAAAGAAAAAATATGTGTTGCTCTTACTTTGACAACATTTATTGCACAGTAATTTGTTCTTAGACAATAGGGGAGATGCAAATTCTAGAGAGACATATTAATCTGTAGGTCAAACAATAACAAAATATTGAAAAACTGTCGTAATGAATTTTTTACCTTGCAGTTGAAAGGCTTTGCAATTCCTTGGAGGGCTACTGGTGATCCCATAAAGCAGGAGAATAAAGTAAAGTGGTTTATTAAATGCCACCGAGATACTGAAATTGACTTTGTTTTATATCATGCACAAGTGTGAATGGGGCTGATTATTTACAACATGTTCATTTTTAAAAGGTCTCTGCTCCAATCTTCTACATGCTGCTTTTCCTCCCTGGTTCCACCAGGCACAATTGTATTACAGCTGCAGGTCCTTTGCCAGCTGCCTTAGATATAACCATTCATTCACAAATCTTTCTCAGTGGTGAGTGCTTTTTAATTAAAGTGAAAGTGAAATGCCATTGAGTTTAATGGGAAGTGAGCACAGACTTTGTGTCAGGTAATGTTTCCCAAGTTGAAGGGCTAGAGATCTGTAAAATGCAAATGACACTTCACTTCATTTCTCACTGAGAGATGTATGTGGGTAGTAATATTTCAAATGTCTTCTACTTTTCCTCCCCGCCTGCATACACTTCTTTTAAGGAAAATGTTTTCTGTGCATTTCATAACGTCTGAGGGAAGCATTTTATAAGGTCCAACACTGCATATTGGGTATTACTGAAGCAAGAAGTGGGTTAGATCAGAACCTAAAATAACTGAGGATCCATCTTGGACACTTTGCTTTCTTATATACTTTCTTTTCTTTCTGTAGCAATCTCTCTCTTGGGACAGGAATGAGGGAAACAGATTGTGACTGTTCCTCAGATTCTCCTGAGGAAGTAATTTCACTGCAGCTTGTTTGAGCATTAAGAGCTGTAGTGAAGCACAGTGGTTAGAATGCAGTACTGCAGGCTACTTCTGCTGATTGCTGGCTGCCAGCAGTTCAATTCTCACTGGCTCAAGGTTGACTCAACCTTCCATCCTTCCGTGGTCGATAAAATGAGGACCCAGATTGTTGGGGGGCAATATGCTGACTCTGTAAACTGCTTAGAGGGGAATGTAAAGGTACTGTGAAGTGGTATATAAGTCTTATTGCTATTACTATTGTGTTGAATGGGAACTGCAGCATTTACAATTGGAAGAAAACAATGTCAAAATGGCAGATATTATCACACAATAAAAGCTCACCTCCCTTTGTTCATGTCTCCTTGGCCCTGCTTTCCACCTTTATAGTTGACCTCCAAATTCACCTTGTGGATGTCTCCAAATAAGGATATAGCTGTTCACCTGGAATCCTGATAGAACAGATAAAACAGAAGTCACCTTTCTCCAGAAATATTTGAATAAAGGATTCTATTTTTTAAATATTTTTATCAAGGATTGTGTGGAAGTAGATTACAAATCCAATACTGAAGTAATCATCAAAACAAAGGACATTTATTTTAAGAAAGATACAAAGGAAGGATGAGATTTGCAAACCCAAAAGACAGAGAAACAAGATATACATCCACCCCCAAATAAATAAACCATGCAAAAGAAATCCCTCATGTGAACAAACATTCTGTGCCAACTTTGTTTTACTGATTTCAGTTCTTTTAGGGCTTTCTTTAAGTTAAGCTTCAATCTTAAACCAAGTTGTATGGCATTTTCTTTCTTAAGGATTCTTCTAGACAAAACTTTGTGAGAAAAATAAACCCTTGGCTTCATCTTTGCCTTCTTTCACAGAAGAGGACATGATTGTTTTCAGTACTCTTAAAGGTACACTAGCTAGTCATCTGGTTACTCAAAATCAAGTTCCTTAAATTTCATTCAAACTGTCACTGTGTAAGCAAGAGGTTTAAATCTAATGTGCCTGAACTGTGCAGGTGGTTTAAATAATTTTCCCCCAAATATTACCCTTCCCTCCTACACAACAGAACAACTGTTATTCCAAAAGGTACTCTGAATTCACATGAATGGCATTGGGAGAGATATCTGTAAGTAAACTTATTAATAACAAAAGGTTTTACACACACACACACACACATATATTATTCCTATATAAAACTTTTTGTTATTAATAAGTTAATACAAATGTGTCTATATATATATGGACACATTTGTATGTGTCCAAAAATAACAGGCAGTGAGAGATGGTGCCTTTGGTGCTGGTGTGATGGTATTATAGTGAAGTGTCAGTTTCCAAGGAAGGAGGGAGCACGTTCCAAAGAGCAGGACAAAATAAGAGGCAACACAATCCAGTGCTTTATAGGAGACAAAGGAAGAGAGCTAGGATAGCTACTCCCTAGAATCTCCAAGGGCATAGCCATTAGAATGAGAGTAACAAATATTTACCCTGGCAAGATTCTGTCCATTTGCTGGAAGCAAATAAAGAACTGAACTGTCATTCCTGGACTGGGCCTGACATGAAAATGAAATATTGCATTCATATTCAACAGAAAGTCTAGTGATGCCTTTAAAAAGAATTAAATTTCACTAACTTAAATTGAAATTTTATTACTGTTTTCCTTTCAATCATGACAAATACTCTGAACAACACAGAGCTGAAAAGGTGTTTTATTTTCAGAAATATGAGTGGAGACATCTCTTTGGGCCCTACTGCGTTTTGATAATAAAAATAATGAATATCTAATACTTTTTTTTAAAAAAATGTACTTTAAAAATCTCTCTTAAATCACTTTGTTGGAAAGCTTGGGAGGCCACTGGGATCATGACTTTTAAGTCAACTACTATGTAATGACAATTTCAAGGATTTTTTCTGACCTCAAAGAGAATTGATCTTCCCAATTTTCAACTGCGGGGGTATCTTTTGCTTAAGCACATTCTAGCAGATCAAGATGGACAGGATACCGTGGCTGCTTCAAAGACACCAGAATTGTTTTCTTACTTGGCAAAATCCATGACAGAAATAAACCTATAACATATTTCTATCAACAGTTCAAGAATATTTTTTAAAGTGGACACATCTGGAATATTTCAAACATGGGTTACAGAACTGGAATGTCTGATAAACAGTCACATCGAGGTTTTTTTTTAAAAATGAAGGTATGGATGCATGACTGGAAATAACATACAGGTCCTCACTGGAAGGCAGGCTGGTTGCAATTCTTCTTTCTGCAGTCCTAACTATCCATTGAAATTCAACATTATAGTTTATCCAACTTGCCTCTAAATAAATGGTTTTTCTTTGACCTAACACTTAGAGGAAAAGATATCAAGATACATGTGGGATTTTGCCTGGACCAACTGGTCAGTTGCTTAATTGGCTATTCTAAATGCCTTTATTCAAAATTATCATCTTGCTAAAGTCACCCAAATTTGTCCATTATCTCAATCCTTGAGAATTACAATATTTGTACAGGGATTACAAAAGACATATAACATAAGAACAGCTATAATCAAGATAGGTTATCATTGCCATTGTACACTGTGGTTTTATATATAAATGTGAAATGTATAAAAGCTAAAAAAAACACAAACTTGTTCTTAACTATAAGACTCATAAATTTAATGTAAATGTAATTTTATTACATGAGCTCTCTAACAAAAAGCAGCATTATAAATAACTCTTTAAGTGGAAGCATGCAGAATGAAAGATAACTGATGAAAAATAAGCAACCTGCCTTCTTCTGGCATATTACAATGGAACACACTAAATTGATAGAACACACCCTAAACTGATAACTATTGTTGCTGACATCTGGGAGAAGCATTTCAAGGAGGTCTATCAATAAGGAGACACTCTATAGAGAACTTACCAATCTGGCTGCCAATAACTGTTGTAGTGGCCAAGGACTTACTTAACTGTCCATTTAAGATCAAATAAGGTGCCCAATAATAACTGTTCCTGAACTAAGTTAGAATAAAGTTTCTCCCTGTTCTGGTGGCATCTGTTACTTTCATAGGTAAATATTGGCGATTTGCGATTCTAGCCTTCCTTTTTAAAAAGAAAATAGGAAGAGACCATGTTAGCCGTACAATGAACAGAATCTGTGCTGTCCACTTATAGTGGAAACTGAATGACTAGATTACACAGGAAGAGCAGGCGTTAGAAAGGGTCATTCTGCCATTGATGCTTGGTATTTCTAATCTGAACTCTATATGACTCAAAGGGAACTCAGAAGAGTTGTTTCTTAACCACACTGTCAATTTATTTCTAAATAATTTGGTAAGTAACTTAAACAATTTGGAGTCTTGTCCTTCTAACATAAATGATAAATTTGTAAACTTCTGTTCATATGGCTTGTCTTTCCTAGGGCCCCTGTAGGATTTGAAATAGTTCTGAGGGCCTCAGAAAGGAGAAAAGTCAGAATTTAATTTCTGGGGTAAAAACTAAAATTCTGAATTTCAAGAGGAAAGCTATCTCCTAGCAGATGAAGTTCTTCTAGTGTCAAAAGATGTTTTCCAATTTGAATCACTCTTGGTAATAATTTGAGGTCTCTTCCACCACATACATTCTGTGATATATAATAAGGATTGTTCCATGATGAAACAACAAATATTGGAGATAGAAAGGCAATCTGACCTAGAAGGTATCCATTATTTCATTTGCTTAACACCAGAAATATACAGTAATAGAGGAAGGCTACGTTAAACAGACAGTAGTCCCCCAATAAAAAAGGCATTTAAATTAATATGTTTTAAAATTATCCCACTGGCTAATATTATCCCATTTTGGATAGTAGATATTAGAACACTCTGTATTTAAAGCAAATACACCCATGCAGAATTGGGTAGAAGTAAATCCCTTCAGTGTGTCTTCTTTCAATGTTCATTCTATAGAATTTTCCAAAAGTGCTTTCATCTTTCCAGGACTGTATAGATTCCCAGCTGAAATTCATCAGAGCTAGATTTATATGTTAACTAATTTGATTGTAATTTTTTAACAATGTGCAAATCTGCTTCATTTTGTGCTTCAGCCTGTGAAAGAATTATCAAAAATAGACCATGAATAACAGCAAGTAGATTAGATTCTGATCTATCTAGAACATCAATTTTCTCCTGTGTTACTGTTGCTTAGTTACAATATTGTGTTGTTATGGAATTTAACCTATATTTTATATTGAATTGTTGATATTACAATGGAAGCTAAACAAGGTTGGGCCTGGTTGATATTTTACTGGATTTCTCCAATAAATAGCACAGCTATAACTTAGAATGGGAAACCGGGAGTAAAAACTCCTGGGAGAATACAATGGTAACTCACTTGTGATTTGTTGCCAAGAAAACTACATGGATGTATTAATAAAGCTACCAAAAATGGTAGGAGAATTGAGAACTAAATTGCCAAGAATTGAGGTAGGAACAGGAGAATGTTATTTTTACTTCTAGAATACGTACAGTGCAAGTCTTTGCATGCCTGTAGAAGATTGCATCTAGCCAACCTAGCTGATCTTTAAAAAGGAGCCAAGAAGAATTTGATATAATTAGCACTTGTATGGAAAACAAAAGACTAATAGAGTATTAAGTCAATGGAAGAACAGCAGAATCATGATCCCCAAAAATACTGATTAAAAATATGTACTTCTTAGAGATAAATGGAATATACAACTAGTTGTTGGACTTTTCTTGCTTCATTAATTTAATGCACGGTTTTGAGCATTAGAACATTTCTACACTCCCATTATTTTTACTCCCTAATTTTTCTAAGGGGGCATCAAAGCTAATCTATATTCCTACTCAGTTATGCAGCTTCAGCATGCTGGGAACAAGGAAATACCAGGAGCCAAACCATATTCATCTCCAGCTTCTTTTTCTTCTTCTCCAGAACAAGAAGAAAATGCAAACACATCATCCAAAATCATCTTACCACCTAATCTATTCCATATCCTGGAACCACCAAATTCTTTTAAGCTTAATTCCATCACAGCTAGATAATGTCATTTTAGCCCCTGATCCATACTTCTACATTTTATATATTTCTCTTGTAAGCATTTGTTTGGATATTTGCCTCTCTGAGAAAGAGAGAAAGAGAGAGAGAAAAAGATTACCAGAAAGAAAAGGTTCCCAGATGCAAATCTACCTTTTTCTCCCACACTTAAAATCATCTTGGAAATGGTGAAGGTGTGAAAGGATAGTATGTTGGCATTTTTCCAATCAAGCCCTTCTCTTGTCACCATGGTTGCATGTTGCTATATGGCTGGAATGGGAGATTTCTCTGTTTAAAGCAACAGAGAGAGGAAAGAAATAAGATGTTGAGGCTCAGAGTGAGGAACATCATTCTTCAATGGAAGAAAGCAATCTCTCTCAAGTTACTGCAAAGCTCCAATTTACAAAAGGGTTTGGTGTTGGTTTTGAATAAATACAAAAAGTCTACATGGAAATGCTCTTAGAATGGAGGGTATACGTTTGTGGATGTGCAATCGTTCTAAATCTCACAGTATCCCATTTAACTTCCATTAGAAATTGTTATTCAAACTATATTTTTTTTTTAAGTCAACCAGTGCTGATGTGGGTACTTGTTGCTAATAGAGACAGAAATATCATTCTAGCTACGATTTAATACATTTCATGAACATATCCATCAAACACTATTTTCTCAGCAAATATAGAACTTTAATATTTGGATTCTTTTTCTCCCAACTCTTGATACAAATGAAAAATCATTGTTCATAATGGCATTCCGAGCTTTTGGGAACATGAGCATGCCGACACGTACAAGTTGGTGGTGCCTTGTTTACAGTCACTAAAGAATTCCAATTTATAACTTTCAAGCAGCAGAAACCCCAATGAAATATACCAGAGCTATCAGAATGTGATTTTTTTTCTTGAATCTTCCACACAATAGCTCCTCCATTTTTATTTCCTGGCAAAAGATATGCAAATAATCATAAGTGAACTCATTTACTTAAAGATAAATAGTTTAATAAGGATATTGAACGCAACATTTGGTTATTTAAATATAAACTTGAACACATTTGGTTATTTAAATATAAAAACATGGTTAAAATATGTCCACAATACTTTTAATCTGTGTCCATGTTTTGTGCCTTCTATTACTGTTACCTTCTGACGAAATTTACTATGAGGTGGTTGTTGCAATTTTACTATTATATTCTCATAAAGATTGAATTTAAGAAAGGTTGTCTATAATTTGGAAAAGGTACATTTATAAAGATTTGGAGCCTATTAGGCTTGCTTACTCTAGAAGAGAGCCTAACAAACCAAGGTCAGAGGCACATGTACTTCTTGTAGTAGGAGAAAACATATTATGTGGAATATTTTGTAAATAAGATAAAACTTCCTCTATTTCATTTCCACCCTTTACCCATTTAATTATGGTCAAGTGCAGTGTAATGTCATTTTAAATAACTGTTTATATAGTTTTCTTTTCATTTTAAGCATTTTTCTTCTGCTCCATTTTCTGTCTCTCTGTCTTCTACAGTATCTCTGGGTCCTCAGTTACCAGTCTAAAGTGGTAAAGAAAATAGATGTAATTCCCACTCTACACAAGTGTTACTTCCAGATGAGAGGACACTCAGGTTCTGGTTCATCTGGTACTTCCTCTCCTCTGACTTAACCTCCTTTTCTGATGAGGGTATCTTTGAACTTGCCAAGATATTGCCCATGAAAGCTTTCCTCTAATGCATCATGACAATCATATAGTTTTTCTGTTCTAAAATAAACATTTCTTTATGCATTCATTTAAAACACACACACACATTTCAATATGCACTTTTCCTGAGTAATATCTGCATTTGTCTGGGTCTTAGCTTTCTTAGATGTATTACTTTATGTTATGGGATGTCTCCTTTAGATGATCCCTCTGAGTTTCCTCAGAGGTCAGTTTGAGGGAGAATGAGATCATTCCTGGCACATTGGGAATTACTGACTCTGAACTTCAGCTGGGGATAGCTTGCAGGCCAGTCAAGAGAAAAGGGTTGAGTGCTCCCAGACATGGTTCACTTTTCCTCAAGGTAGTTCAGAGCAAGGCAGATATACCACACTATGCCCACAATTACTTTCTAAGGTAAAATGCAAAGATATATAATATTATGATCTGAATAACATTCTCAATGTGAATTTTCATCTAGAGCTCCTCAGCTCAATCCAACACACAGTCCACTTCACAATCTTGATTGCATGGGTAACATATCCAAATAAATAGGTACAGGTTAGTGAATGTAATGTTAAGCCTGAAAATGCCCCACACCAAAGTCAATAAATGTGGATGTTCAACTTTCATTATTGGAAGAAATAAATCAGAGGGGAAAAAGAGCATGTGACCTAAGCAGAGCAAAGTAATGGTGGTGTTAGATGTGGCTACTGTCCCTAAAATCCTGATAAAAACAAATGTAGGAAAAGGAATGGCACAACTGGGAGTGGAATTAAAAGAGGGATCAGTGTAGAATTCCTACATAGCCACAAGCAGACCTCCCCCCCCCCAGATGAATTTCATTGATCCTTATCTATTCCAAGCAGGTGCTAACCTTTGAGAAGGTTCCTATGCATAGGTTTTTAGCAATAAATCAGTTTAATTGGACCTTCACATGTGAACCTACTCTTTCATTCCTGACAAGAAACACTGAATTCTTGAAAATTATGTTAACTACATTCTAATATCAGATGCACCTTAAAGGTAGCTAATAAAAAATAGACACATTTTTGTTTTATAGAATGAAAAGGGAAGTTCTGTCAGAAAAGAGATGAGAGTTTATTGCTGCTGATAAAGAAAGTCAGTTAGGACATTCAAGACAACCACTAAGTTAAAATAAGCCATCTGTATATCTGTGGCATCTGCTTTTATTAAAACTGTAGAGTTTTGAATTTAGAAGTATCCCTTTTTATATCCTGCCTTAAAGAAGATAAGTATAATTTACTACCTCACTCTTCAAATATGCAGCTGGTCCAAGGTACTGAGACTAAGAGCATTCATTGTGCAAAAAAACCAAACAAACTCCTTAGCTTTTTTTATATTTAATCAACTTGCATATTTCAAATAATAGGCTGCTGCAGTATTACTAGTTACTAAGCATACATAATGCTTTATAGAGTGCAAAAGGGCAGCTTCCTTCCCTGGAGATTAGTACAAAAAAAGTAAATTTTGGGAAAGTAAAAAAAAAGGGGGGGGGGGAGAGATAGGAAGAAAAGATAAAATTAAAGGAAGAACAATGCGCAGCTCATAGGTGGCCAAAGAGAGAGAGAGAGTTGGTAGAATGGTTAAGACATCAGTCTAGAACCTGAGGAACTCTGAATTCTAGTCCCACCTGGACCAGAGAAAACCAGTTGGGTGATCTGGGACTAGTCACTCTCTCTCAGACCTAGTAGAAGAAATGGCAAACTACTTCTGACATCTTACCAAGAAAACTTCAGGGATTTCTCCAGGAAGTCCCCATGAATCCAAAATTGACTTGAACGCACACCCATTCTTTGGCTGAACTTTGGTTATAGGGCTGCATATTTAAAACATGGTTTGGGTTATGCCAAAAGCTTCATATGGAAAAGTTGGTTCTGAAGAAAATCTGAAGAAGAAGCTGTGTCAGATTTGATTCACTGGTTAAGTTAGCAGGGCCTCAGTTCATTGTTCACTGTGGTCTTTGGTATGACTGACTTTGCACAAGAATGCATGTTTTGGGCCTCATACTAATCCTAGTGTATCCGTTTATGTAGTGCTCATGTGCCTATTAGAGTTGTGCAAATTCTTTGAAAGGGATGTTCTGCAATGCACAGGAGCAGCAGACAGAATCAGGTGCAATTGCTTCAATAATTCATAAAGAGATGCTTTGTATAAATATCTTCATATTTTGAAGCACCTGTTTTAAAGGATTTTGCCCAGTCTTAGCACATACATTATGAAAATGTGCCTTTCTGGACTGTATCAATGTCTGCCAATGAAACAGTTTACACAAAAATATTCATAAGCAACCAGCATTAGGTGGTACGCTAAAAATATCCAGTTGAAGATTAAATATTCTGTTCCACCCTATCATAAACAATAGAATATCTGCTACCAGTTATGGAAAATTGTATTCTACAGAACCTTTAGGACTTCTGAATTACAAGTAGTGACACTTGACCTTCCCCTCAAAAATCCAGATCTAATGCTGTCAGCTTGAAATACCTTGTTACTGAAAATGAAAATAGATTTGTGAATTCTTTTCTAGTGTTGTTACACAAGTATGTCTTGGAAATGTGCTAAGCATAATATGGCAAGTTTATTTTCCTCTCTATGCCTATGTTTCATAAAATATTATGTATCACCTCTTATATATTTTTTTGATTGGATGCTCTCATATGCTGTATTTCTCTACCAATGTACATCCTCATCCATTTCCCCTATGTTCAAACTAGCATCTTTCAGAATGTGGCTGGAAATTTTGAGAAACATTAAACTATACTAAAACAGTATTTTAAAAACAATATTTTTATCCCATCTTTATTAATTATATAGGTGAAGATATCTAATGTTCCTTCCCCTTTTACTGTAACTAAAACCCTGTGAGGTAATTGGGCTGAGAGAGAGTGACTGGTGCAAAGTCAGTCAGCTGGCTTTCATTCCTAAGGCAGGACTAGAACTCACAGTTGTCTGGTTTCTAGTCCAGTGCCTTAACCCCTTGACCAAATAAAACATCATCTGCCTATTCTAGGTCCTTGGGAAGGACTCAATAGGTGGATAAAAATGCCAAATCTAGTCTGAACATCTGGTTGACTGTACAACAAATCATAACAATAGAGCTATGCAAATTCCATCCTCCATCATTTAGATCATCTCAAACTTGAATGATGCCTTAGAAAATCATAGTAGCCCTTTGCAATTTCTCATCTTCTGAAAAGAAGAAAATAGACAGGGGGAAAAAAAACACCAGGAAAGTTCAGTCATGATCATCTATCTATATGATAGATCTGATTCATCCTGGTTTCCTGTATGTAATGATGAGGAAAATCATACTCATGTTTTACACTGTACTTGTTTTTAGTCCTGACCTTAGCTAACATACAAACCAAAGTTCTATTTTTGAAAAAAAATCATATTTTTAAGCATAGATTTCTAATGATATCCATATGAAAGGATATAGGCCATGCCAAGATATATGCATTTAATAAAAGAGAAAAGGGGCTTATCTTTTCTATTCCTCATTTTATCTGTAACATATGCAAGAAATATGAGCACATGGAAAAAAGCAGATCTTGGACAACCTCTGTCACATATTTTTAATTAGGATTCCTGAACTGCAAAGGATTGGATACAGTGACCTCTGTGGCCCTTCCAACTTTATGATTTTATAATTCTAGTCTTATTACCCTTAATGATAGCTGATTCCCTAACTAGTTCCTCAGATAGTTCTTCAGAAACCATAACCAAAATTGCAACAAAGATCTTTTAAAACAAAACAAAACAAAACAATGGAGTCTCACCATCTGTGTCTTCTCAACAAAAATCTGTGAGGGAGCTATAACTACTGAGGAAACAATAATAACTCATGCCAAGAATCAATTAGCCAAGGAGACAGCTCCATCTCCTTGTTTCCTGGGATAAGAACAGGTGTTTAATAATTTACATAAATTATGCAAAATCGAAAGCATTTACAGTAACTAAACACTTAGCAACAGACAAGAATTGGGAGGTTTGCTACTGATGATGTTCCTCAGTAGAGTGGCGCCTGCTACCATTTCCACAGTTATGGGTCTGTCGGGCTTTCCATTATCCCCTTAATTTTTTTCTCATAGAGTATTATATTCTACTCCTAACTGGATTTTGTATTTTGCATCTGGTGAACCAAGAGCATTGGCCATGATCAGATTTTTAAATCACAGCAAGAGCAGCAAAAGTCTAGATTTTAAGACAAAAACAGCTCAGTGCTATTCCAGGCAATCCATCAGGGTGACTTGTCTGACTTTCTCACAAAGTCACAAGTTAGCTCAGTGAAAAGATATGACATTCCCAAGATAAGATACTTTTGATGCTACATGACATCATATATGTATGCTTAGTTTGGAAGAATTTATTGTGCTTCCACTTTTCCCCAGGGAGAAAATAAGAAAATTTTAAGATAAGAAAGCTCCACTGTGCACTGCTAACTGAGCTACTCATCCAGATAGAAGCATCATTTTATTTTTATTTATTTATTAAATTTTGGAACCACCCACCTCCCTCACAGACTGATTAGCAGACTGAATACTCTGAATACAAGCTTTTTAAAGCCAAATAGCAATCCAACCTACAATTAGGATATATATTAGGATGTTTGGGAGAATTGTGAGATTTTCTCCAAAACTGTTCTTTCAAAAAAAGAAAGAGAAAATTCTGAAATTGCTGAGTGAGGAACAAGCTTTTTATGGGGAATAGCATGTCAGTTAGTTTGGCGAGGAAAGAAACATAAGACTAGTGTGACAAGGAAATAAATGGCATAAAAGGGGCCAGAGAGCTGAAAACCAGAAGTAGGATCACCTCAAGCATAATTTTCTGTGCTCTACTTGTAGTCTATGGAGATTCTCAGTCATCCAGGTCACATAGTTGTCCCAAAGGTGCTTTTTCAAAAAGGCAACTGGACTTTGTTTTTTTCTTGAAGATGTTTTGTTTCTCATACAAGAAGCTTCTTCAGTTCTAGGGGATGAATTGAAATGTTCATAAAAAAAATATCTTAAGGCATGAAAAATTGGCTGGGTGACTTTGGGCCAGTCCCTCTCTCACTAGCCCAATGCACCTCACAAGGTTGTTGTGGGGAAAACAGGAAGAAGTATTACATATATTAACCATCCTTACTTTTCTATAAATAATAATGAAGTTCTGAAGAAGCTTCTTGGATAAGAAGTGAAATGTCTTCAAGGAAAAACAAAGTCTGGTTGCCTTTTGAAAAAGCACCTTTGGGGTCCCACTTGTAGAATGTATGGCTAACTTTATATAAGAGAGTGTTCTACCTAAAAGGATCTTCTGTTTATAGAGTGTCCCAGTTTAATTACAAAGCAAGGTAAAGATCTGTAAGAAGGGACAAGTGTTTTAAAGCTATTCACTAAAAATGAACTTGGATAGCAGACTGAATGCATCTATCAAACAATTACCGTATTTTCCACTCTTATCTTACATGTCCATTAACATTATTGGATGAATGCAGAAGCCAGTTGAGTCCAGTGGTGAAGACACCAGGCTAGAAAACCAGGAGACTGTGAATTCCAGTTCCGCCTTAGGCATGAAAGATCAGCTTGGTGACTTTGGGCCAGTCCCTCTCTCTTAGCCCGATGCACCTCACAGGGCAGTTGTGGGAAAAACAGGAGGACAAAGGAATATTATATATGTTCAGCACCTTGAGTTATCTACAAACAATAAAAAAGGTGGGATTAAAAAAATCTAAATATATGAATGAAAGAAATCAGCATGCACAAATGTTTATAAAACTAAGCCTCCCCCTTTTTTATATAAATGGCTATAGTATAGTATAGTATAGTATAGTATAGTATAGTATAGTATAGTATAGTATAGTATAGTATAGTATAGTATAGTATAGCCTGTTTCTAAGACCCAGTATCTACGTTTATATGGTATAGGCTTGACCTGTTGCACTTACAAGGCCTCAAACAATTACCTTCTCAACTTAGGAAGATTCACAGTGACAGTATTCGAGAATTCGTTATCAAGGGTCAGACGGAGGTGCAGCTGAATGTTTTGTTGCCTCAGCAGTTCTGCATGTACTGTTTATTAGATACGTTGGCAGAGGCTCAATAGGCCAGGGAAGAGCCTGCTAGGTCCGGATTCAATGGGATATATAAAGGACATTTACACTAAACAACCTTGTTAAGGCCAGTGATAATACTGAGTAGAAGAAACTTTCTTTGATTTTCTCTCCATTCCAATCGTAATAGAATGTGTATACAATGAGAGAAGTAGATACTTTCAGCAGGTTCTAATGGCATTCTAATGGAGATTATTATTATTATTTTGATTCCCTGATAGCATGAGCTGACTTGATAAAACCCTAACTGTGGGCCTTCCAGGAAAACTGTAGCCTTCGGTTTTCTCTATGAGCAGCTATTTGTGCATGTATAATTCAGTTTTCACAACCAAGTACTTTGAAAGGGGTAGCTGTAAATGTTCTGTGAATATCAACTACCCAGAAAGATATATTTACTGGTGATTGATGACATGCAACTCCTTTGTTCCACTCTCCTATGGTGGAGTCTTTCTTTCAATGAATATGTATATGTGTGTTTTCTGTATATGACACTAATAACAGTAATTACAAAAGAAAGCAAAAGAAAACAAAGGTGTGAGGCAAAACAACGAAGCAGCAGTTGAAAACCATTGGCAATGACAAAGTCATCATTAGTCAATTGCAAATGGCAGCTTTATTTGGAACAGCTTACATCCTGTGATGATACCTTTATCACCATCAGACTTCAACATCTGCCTATCCCAGGTCCTTCGGAAGGGTTCAATAGGTAGATAAAAATGCCAAATCCAATCCAAACATTTGGCTGACTATCCAACCAACCAATAATAGTCCAAAATACTCAAATGTAGACCTAAATATTTACTTAATTAGGGTTGTTCATTATGTGAATGTCTGCTTTACTATTTTGAAGCAGTTGGGTCTGTTCTGCTCTTAAGACAATATAAACTTATTCTTAGAGTCCATGTTTCTGCAAGTTTACAGACTATAATCGTTTTGACTGGGTTCACAAACATGAGAAATTTGGAGAATATATGACACATTATCAACTATGTATCCCAATGAAGAACTCTTGAATTAAACTGCAGTTGAAATAATGTTTCTGTCATATTTTTTGTTAGATTGAGCAGAGTAGAGGTCTAGCTTTAAAAGACCTTTATTAAAGTGTTTTATTATGCCTTCCATTCATGTTTGATATGTGTGTTATATCAGTAAAAGAAATATGCAGTGAATGACACGAATGTAGAGATATTTTGCTCTAGTCTAGGCCATCTTATTGACCGATTTCAGTGAAATGGATCTAAAGAATCAATTGTATCTTAGTAGGATAATTATGGAGCAGATTATGGAGCCCTTTCTTAAAATCTACATGTAGTAAGTTAGATGATAATTTCAAGCTTGAAAGGGTCAGGAAAGTAAAGGGAAAGGCCATTGTACACTTTGAAATTTTGGAAAAATAGCCTGGAGGAAGTGGTGCCATATCTATCTTAAACTTTTTGGGAATAATATTTCTCTCAGGATAGAAGTTCCTAGTTCTCTAGCTAGTACTCAAGCAGCTTTAGCATTTCCTTTGGTATTTGGTCTTATTTTAATTTTTATGAGGTGATGAAGGTCGCTGCTGTTGTTCTTGGCTTTTTTTTTAACCTGTAGTGCATTATGCAGCTCTTCATGATGTGTATAACTTTTTGTAGAGACTTAAAAAAAGTAGAACCCAATGTAGAAATGTGTTGAAACAACCTTTATGCAAGAGAGAGAGAGAGAAGGGGGGGGAGAGTCCTGTTATAGTTGCCTCTTCTCTTTTTTAACCTAGTTCAAAGCAATTATTTTAGAATTTATAAATCTTTTTTCTGCTAATAATAATTCTGCCAGTTGAAAAACTTGCTTGCCTCTTCACTATTGATGTAAATGTTAATGTATTTTTTAAATTATTGCTTTAGAAATATTTTTATTACTCATCCTTATTATTTTATCTGATGATGTATATAGAGTAATTGCTGGTAGATATTTACCACCAGCTCTTCCCAAAACCCACAAAAATAACTGCTGGTGCTTTTATTGTCATTGCCACACCGTGCCCTAGTTGGTAAACAGCTGATGGCATGCCAGCAGTCCTGGCTCAGCCTTGTTTTCAACCAAATCAACCCCCCTCCCCACAAAAAAAGTATAAGAATGAATATTCTTTGTTGAGTCATGGGACCTAACTGAATATACAGCAACTATATGCACATATCTTTTTATGTAGGATTTTACCACAGGTTCACATTAACATGAAGGCTGGCCAGTGGTTGTAATTCATCACATTTATCATAATCTTCTCCCAACATATATTGCATAAATGTCTGGAAACGTGAATTCTAGAAATATAACACAATCCATCTTGTTTTGCTCTGAATGATGATAAGGGATTGCTATGATGTAATCTCGTAACAGAGCTGGAATGAAGCCCCTGTAGATCATATGGCTAAAGACACTATTGTTACTTTCTGAAAAGGAATCAGTTATTGACACACTGAGAAGAATGATAAAGGTACTCCCCCACTTCTGACTAAAATTGGGACCAGTCACTAAGTAATGCAATTGATTCGAGATATGCCCAGTTTTATGATCTTTCTGATTTATGATCTTTTTGATTTTTTTTGCCACATTTGTTAAACAAATAACCATGCTAAGCAAATCTATCTTGCCCCATTGACTTTGCTGTTGGAAGCCACCTAGCAAGGTTGCAAATGGTGATCAAATCACCCTGGGATCATGCAGTCATCATAAACACATGCCAGCTGTCAAGCACCCAAATTTTGATCATGTGACTGCAGGGATGCTGCATTGGTTATAAGTGCAAGGACAGGACAAATCACTTTTTTTCAGCATAATTTTGATAAACAAATAGTTTGTAAGTCAAGGACAACCTGTAAAGGTAATAAAATGAAGTCATAGACAAGAAGTACATTACTAGGAAATTGAATGGATTCTTCGGTCTATGCTTTGGATGACATAATGACACATTGGTAAGACACACATTTCTATATGTTATATATAATAAGTATATATTACATATATGCGTGCATCCATTAAACAGAGCTTCTTGTTTCCATAATAATCTAGGTGAATTCTGATGCTTACTGTTACTTAAAAGGAATAGCAGTGAAGAAACAAGGGTTGGAATATGTATATTCTGTGTTGTATTTTTCAATTACATGGACCACCAGGAGATACTCTTCCGACAAGCCTTTCCTGACTGAGGGGTTTTTTAAAGCTTTTTAATTAATTTAAACGAGGTTTTAATATTTAAAAAAAAAATTAAAATTTTTTAAACGGGTCACAGCTAAAAATTTAATTCTTTTTAATTAATTTTAAATTTGTATTTTGTATTGTTTTAAATAAAAGCTGTGAACCGCCCCGAGTCTTCGGAATGGGGCGGTATATAAATACAAAAATAAAATAAAAATAAAAAATATCAGTTAGAACAAGTTAGATATAGGACAATACATCTCAATTTTCTGACCTAAAAATTGTCTAGAAGAAGGGACACTATTTATATTCTTATAACAAATACCATCTGCTTTTGAATATCCTCACATGTATAAATATATATTAATAGTTGAGTCATATGAAATAATTCACTTCATTTAATGTAAAAAATAAAGACAAAGGTAAACAAGTAATTGGCCTAGGATAGTAAAAGACAGCTTATAATAAAAGCCTTACAGGCATCAGAAAAGACAGTAAAATGCAAATCAAGCAGGGCAGATGGAATCTGACATCTTTCAAAAACACATCCTTTAGGCGTTTATAAAATTTTGTTCAAGGCATAAATGTAAGAAAATTGTCAGAGAAAAAATACAAAACAAGTATCTTGGTAATGCCACTGGTAATTGCCAACAATAATTGGTAATGGCAATTATTATGATTCCTTGATAAAAATGGTTTGTTTTACCTTTGTAAAAATTATATACGCTCATGTCTATAGACTCTTTTTGCATTGGGTTCTTATTAAGAGAATTGGGGCTTGCACACACACATGCGCTGGCCCACTGCTCAGGGGGGACAGTTCTCCTCTTCCCTCCAGCCAGGCCGCCAAACCGCAAAGGTTGGGGACCACTGAGGTAGAGGACATGCAGCTGTCCTTGAAGAAGTTATTCAGTATCTGTTAAGTAAGCCTTGAAAGGCAGGATGAAGTCAAAAAGAAATGCCATAGTGCTCTATCTTGATTCACTTTGGTGTAAAGGTAATCGGTCTATGTCAGCCCTTTAAAATTCTGTTGGTACACCCTGAAGTAATAGAATTCCAATAATCCTTGTGACATCTATTTCCTATTCTGTCTTCTTTGAAGGACTGTCAAGGAGCACAGAAGATAGGTATAGGAGAAACAGATGAAGGAAATGGTTGAATTCAAAAGTTTTGTATAGCCACAATCCTGCTTATGTACATACTTCAATATTATGTCTTATTCCATTCTTAAGTAACTTGTGAATAAAAATTTCTAGCTCATTGAAGATTTAAAATGAAGACAGTTTGTATAAAGAAGTCAAACTAGGTTAGCAGATATAAATCACATCATTTTCTTGACTTTTAACATTGCATTTGCTTATATATAATTTTCCTCATAGGAGAGGAACAAGTTAGGAAACATATATTAATTTACTTCCTAGCAACAATTCAGGTTCCTTCTCACGTTAACTGCTGAAAGGACAAACAGAACAATTTGTGTGTGTTGTAGGAAGGGGGAGAACACTACTAACTGCCTGGTATAAACCAGAAATTTATTGAATAGTTCTTTGGATATATGAGCAGTGGATTAAGTGGAGGAGGAAAACAGATTTAAAGTGGAAGTTCTATCTGCAGTAGGAGAAATAGTTGTTGAATTAAAGAGTAAACTAAATGTTATCTAAATTAGTTCTTTAACTTGGGATATTCTGTATCAACCTCAGTAGTTTCCTTGGATTATGAAGTACTCTTTGGCTGTCAATGTAGCAGATTGTAAGAAAAAGGACGTAAACTTCAAAGGAAGTTTTGTGCTTCTCAAATAATCTCAGAATTCCTAAAATAGGGAGATTAATTTCCATCTCTCAAACCACTCTTGTGTCATCTTTAAAAAATAATTCTCTTTTACTCTAAACTACCTATTTCATACCAATAGTATAAGAAAGCAGAATAGTTTTTCAGGAAGTTTCCAGATGGCATTTATTCTCAGACTCGATTGAGTCACAAAAATATGCAGGATGCTGAGAAGATAATGTTCCTAAAAGCCAACTGTTAGCTATTAAAAACAGCAGAATATGTTTGCCAAATATGCAAAAATTCTAATACCCAATAAAAAAGGCCTTGATATTGATAATAATAATGCATCATAATGCAAGAAAAAATTTTCAGCTTACATTGTAAAATTGGACAATCAAATAGTTGTACTTGTGGACAGAGAAGACAGTAAATAAGTTGTTCCAAATGTTCAACCCTAACACTCCAAGTTCCACCCAAACATAATACTATAAACTAAAGGAAGTCAATTCATTTCATGTAAACATCCTGCCTGTCTTTTAGGTTTTTGGTTTTTTTTTTCCCAACAGATACAGATACTTTTGTGAACTTATTGTTTTGCAGTGCCTTACTTTTTTAAAAGTGTTTAAAACTTGGTCAAAGTACTGATAAAAGAAAAAGTAAGTATATGATTATTATAAATTACAAATTGACTCTAAATTTTGATATATACATTATAAAATGCTGAACAAAATTTAGCATTTTGTTCAATATTTCTTAAAATATTTTTCCCAGGATAACATTAGATAGTTAATAAGCTACGGAACACTTAGACATTGAACTATTGCTACACAGCTACTCTTCATAAATCCTATTCACATAAAATAATTAAACTATTCTAAGATAAGCAAAACAAAAGTATATAAAGTGAAATTATGTTAAGGCCTAAAAGGATTTAAATTTAGGCAATTCCTTTTTCATACATGTGCATGTGACAGAAGCTGAATTTAATCCTTCACTTTATTTTACAATTTTTATCTTCTCACTGTAAAATATACTTAAATCATAGATTTCACCAATATTTTTCCAGAAATCACAGTGACTATGCAGAGCAAATGGGGAACCAGTTTATTTACTGAAGGTAATTGAATCCTTCTTTCCAGTATTTCCTTTGCACAGACATTATGGAAGAAACTGATAGCTTAATCTCAAAAAACTGTATCTCTACAAAGGCAGTAATTCATTACAATTCTGGACATGCTACATAAACTGGATCATTTAAGTTTAAATTGAGTAGTAGAGCTTTTGAACTAGAGGTACTTTTGAAATGTTGTATGTTGTCAGTGCTCTAACAAAATAGCTCCATGAAATACCTGTACATTCGCAAAATGACTGCTATAGTGGCACAAAACCTCAATCTGACATAAAATGGATAAGATTGCACAATACCACCTCTTCTACAATTTTAGCTCATCTTTGCCTCCAATACTTCTCGACTGGGCTGAGATGACCTTACTTTTTAAGAATGTTCAAGGATTCTATAAGATCCAGAGACAATCTTGTAAATATCAATCCACAGTTTTCTTTGACAAGTGTTATATCATTATCTATCAACAAAAGTTGAGAAAGAGAAGGGCGGATTACAATGTAAAAGAATTCTGACTACCTGTGGTCCAATAAAATTTGCAGCCCTTTAATAATTTTTGCAGACAATGTCTTCAATGCCAAAAAGAAATGGATTAGAAATGTCAATTAATCATGATGCAAATTAAAAGACACAATTTACTTGATCTAATTAAGTCTTAAGACTACAATCTGAGAACAATGGAAGAAGATACACAGAACTTGATTATTATAGCACAATGAAATCTCTGACTCAGAAAGCTAAAAAAAATCTATATAAGGCTTCTAAAAGCTGCTAGTTAATTACTTGCAAACTAGCTCACTTAACATCATATGAAATTTAACATCAAGTTGCCTTCCCTGTTTGCAAACCCAATTAACCTAATAGTACAATCTTGATAAATTGTAAAAACAAGGATTTATAGTTAATTACTTTACATTTTTATCTAAATGGCACTGCCAATTTGCCAGCATTTCCCAGTTCAATTTCTCAGTTTAATCTGATATATGACAGAGTACAAATAATACAAGCTACATATGCTACAAGTAGAATGTTATTAATAGCAGATGAATTTTTGAAATGACTATTTACAAACAGATGATATGACTTCGAGAGCTCTTCCTAAGGTTACTGTAGAAAAGAAAAAAACAGTAAAATTGAACAAAATGGATATTCTCTTCAATCAATCTGAATTTTTCCTAACAAAGACAGAACATTCATTTATTCACTAGGTTTGGAAAGAAGATAAGTGCAAAGGGAATTTTTGCCTACACACGCTTGGTTTTTTTTATAAAGTTCCTTGTGTTACCTGAAGAACCAAGAAAACAATTATATGATGCTACATAGCATACACCTGGTATAATGCAGTCATATATTGTCCAAACTGGCCAGGAAAATTATGACATTTAAGTCCAGTACACTTGGAGAACACCAACAGTGTAAACAAACTAAGTTTTCACATGACAGACTCATTTAGACTGCCTTTTAATTATGAATACAATAAAATAAGTTCTAGAGCATAAACATTTTGTCTTACTATATTTATCTTTACAGAACAGATTTATAGTTATCTTCCTAGTTTTCTTTTAATATAATAATCATGCAACAGAATTTCCCCTTTATTTCCCAAATAAGTCCTTCCAACTATTTCCCTGATAAGTCCTTCAAATCTTTGGAACAGATATGGAGGAAGTTCTGAAGGCTCCAATTTGGTAAGCAGTGCTTATTTGACCAGTGGATACCATCACTAGATTTAATACAAGTATCACTATAAACAAGCAAAATCTGTCATTTTATCCTATTTATTTACACACACACACACACACACACACAAAGACACAAACAAAGAATGGCATACTTAGGCTGCTTTTATACTATCTGTAATTTATTATATAGAGATAATACTTTAAAAATTAAATGTGAATGCTACAAAATCTATTAAGTTCTAAAAATATTTTCTATTTGAAAAACCATAGAGACTTGTGCTTTTGATTTACCTAGCATTATATTAATTAATTAAATAATTAATTGCAAAAGATACAAAAATATATTACCTCAATAAAAAAGTACCCCTCATCAGCTTTGGTATAATAGTGGAGAAAATGTACTTTTAAGCAATTAAACCTACATTAACTGTATTAAAGACTAAATCTTATTCTTTCATAAATTGAAACAGAAAGAAATATGCAGCCTTTAGAAGATTAAAACAAAACAGATATTTCTGGTAGGTAGACAACAGAAGTTATAATGCATACTTAAATCAGCACGTATATGGCAAATATTTTTAAAGTCTATATATATAATGTTTTGCTGTAATTGCTGAGATTTCATAGTAGTATGGAATCTTAAACTGCAGGCCGTGAGTTTTTTACAATGAGCAATGTAAGAAGGCAAGCTAATAATGCTTATGTATTGTGATATTATAACAGTAGATATTTTATGAAATATTTAAATATTGGGTATTATATATTTTAATCTATAAATTATAATTCATTTCAGTCCATGAATGGTCTTACATTTTCTAATCAACCAGAGTTTGCTAAATAACAGTATTTTTAAAAGCCGTGGTGGCGCAGTGGTTAGAATGCAGTACAGCAGGATACTTCTGCAGACTGTCAGCTGCCAGCAGTTTTGCAATTCGATTCTCACCAGCTCAAGGTTGACTCAACCTTCCATCCTTCCAAGGTCAGTAAAATTAGGACCCAGATTGTTGGGGGCAATATGCTGATTCTGTAAACCACTTAGAAAGGGCTGTAAAGCACTGTTGAAGCAGTTCATAAGTCTAAGTTCTATTGCTATTTCAGCTTCAGATATAAGCCCATAAAATGGAATGGTGAATTTTTTCCTATGTCTATTATTAGTCTATTTTCATTCATCTGAAAATTAGTCTTAAAAATCTATTCTTCATAGGGTTCCAATTTTCCAAATATCACTATAAACAAGCAAAAAATGTCATGTTTAACTTATTTATATATGCACACATTAGTGGCCGTATCTGATACTCATGACATTATGAGTATGTGCAGTACCTGAATCCTATGTGATTATTTCTAACATCCTAATTTCCTTATAGCAGACACCCTCAGAAATAGGATAATACATCATGTTTGGCTATGTGGTTTCTATAGTGCTGACTCTTCACAGTCTATGAATTTAATCACTATAGTTGACAACTAAATTTTATGATTCAATGTCTTGTGTGGATCCAGCTTTTTGGCTTATTTAACTAACTATGAATATTCACTGCTTTCACTGGCTTTTATTCTCTCCTTGAAAGGGAGAAAAATATCAGAACATACTTACTGAAAAATATTCTGAATTGATAATTTTATACAAATTTGTTAGAGTAACAATAGCAAATGAACTACCTAAGCACATCATAAAAATAACCACAAGAATCCAAAAATCCACTTTATAAATCAGTGGAAAAATTTCTTTTTACCACTTCATGTTATTGTGGAATATATTAGGCAAGGTTATACGCAATGAATGGAAAGCAAACTGCTTTGTCTGTTAAAGTAACAATATCATTTGTCAGCCTCTCGCACACACCAAAAAAGGGGAAAAAATTAAAAGTATTGTCTTTTAAAGAATATATTCTTACCTTAACTTTTGTGGATGCTGTATGTGAGGAAAATGGCAGAGATTTGGTAGTAACTGAAGAAACCATAGGTTCAACATTTTCACATGTAGTACAGAGTCCAGGACCTGGTTTATCATGTAATGCTGAGCATTTGTTGCATTTTTGAGCCATAATGAATAGCAGTATTGAGCCAGAAATATATGACCTCTCAGTATGCTAAACAGATTGACCCAAAAATGAACAATATCTAGTTGCGAGATAGTAATCTAATAAACCAAAAACAATTTTGTTTGGAATAAACTGGCATACTATCTTCAACCCAGAATGTCTTCGATCTCATAGGAAGGCAATCTGGATTACTCTATGCTACATAACAAAAAGTTGCAAAGTGTCACATTTATTTCTTTTATTTATAGGCTGTTAGGAGCCCTCTTACTATAAAAATTATGAACTATTTACTTCCATTCTTATTTATAAGTAAACTCTTTGACAGTACTCAAGGTACCACTGAAATGATCCCATTTTGTTAAGCAAGCAAGCAACTATTAGGCAGCTGTTTCAGCCTCTACTCTTTAGCTCCAATTGCTGAACTGACAGAACACCCCAGAAGCTGACAGTTTCCCTGTGTCACTTTGAATATAAGAATTCTGCAGGTAAGAATGCTTAGAACACTTGCATGCATTCTGCTGTGATGAATAATGCTGTAGTGCCACAGTACATCCTGAAGAAAACAGCTAGACAAACTAAGACATAGCATTAAGCAACTGTACCAATTGTACTGAGAGATACTAGCTGAAACAACGTTTCGGTCCCTTTTGCCTAGGAAAATAATCCTGCATATCTCTGTTAAGGTTTCTTCCTTAATCTCCCTAGTGGGATCCATTCCAGAGTTCTGAAAGAATTTAAATGTGAAATTACTAATCTCATAGGAAAAATATGAACCCTGTTCCTCACAGGGCCTCACTGCCAGAGGACTGGAAGAAAGCCAATTTTACACCAATTTTTAAAGGGGGAGGGGAAATAGGTGAAATTATAGGCTGGTCTGTTTAATATCTGTTCAAGGCAAGGGGGTATAAATGATAATTAAGAAAAATAAGGGAGTTTGATAAACTCACTGAAGGCAGATTTATCAAGTACTGTCTGTTTGAAGATTCAATACAATATCTTTCCAAATGCCAGTACTAGGAGAATAATGGTGGGAGAACAATGTTTCCACCTCCCACTTGTGAAATATTAGAAGCATCTGTCTAACCATTGTGAGAAAGAGTGCAGGGTCTAGTCTTCTGTTCTTAAGACTCAAAGTCCTATTTCATATCTGGTGATGCTGATGTGAACACAAAGAGTATGAAAACTCAATAATTCTTCTCCAAAATTGAAATTACACACTGACCCATTGAAGTTGTAACTTCAGTTGAGTTGTTTGTCTGAATACTTATGCAATAAGAAGAGTTATAATTGCACCAAGAAAATCATAAAAAGGTAATATCTGAAGCAGGATAAGTAGACTCTTACTTTATAATGATTTATATTATAGAAAAAAAGGTTTAAACTGAGATTTGAAATGAATATATTTCTTGAATTAGTAAGTTTGGCTGTTTTAACAAATGAAACATACTATTTGCAAATAAATACTATGGTAACTACGGTAATTGGGACTGGCAACAATTTCACTAAACAACATGATAACTGGCAGTTGTGGTTGCCATCAATAGGTCCATGCAGTCACAGTGTCCAGTGATCACGATTGTCATTTATAACCACCCGCTGTCCCCCACTGACCCTGCTTGTCAGAAGCCAGAAATGAAAGTCACAAATAGCAATCATGTGATCAAAAGATGATGTAAATGTTGTAATTGCAAGTCAATGTCCAAATGCCGAAACTGCAATCATATAACCGGGGAGATGTTGTGACAACTATGAGGAATGATTATAAGTCCTCTCATTCATCACCATCATTTTTGAACAATAGCTGAATGAATGGCCACTGAAGGAGAACTACTTGTACAACCTTTATGCAACTGAGTACAATCATGCAGCCCACGTATACTTCCCATGCCCATTTTGAGACAAGAGAAAAGTTTCATTTTGGCATTCAAGGTATTTTACAAATATGCTAAGCTCCATCGCACGTTTTAAAAGTTGACACTACAATCCTATGCACATTGGTTTCAGAGCAAACATTATTTAACAAACTGAAATTTAATTCTGTGTGACCGTGCACAAAATCTGTATAATCATTCAGAAGTTCCCAGAAGTAAGGGCTGTTTGTGGTTTTATAATCTACTAGGAAGGAATATCCATATTGCTTGGCAGAAATAAAATTAAGAATTTAAAATAAGTCCATAATTAGTTTTATTTATTATAAATTAGCATGATTCATGAAAAACATAAAGTCTCACTGAGACATAAAACACTATGAAAAGAACTTTCTACTGCCATCCATCCTTAAGAGTTCATTCAGAAAAGCTGCATATTGATAAAAACTAATTTTAAATGTAAGTTTTTAATAGTGTTTTTCTTGAAGTTTAAAAATACAAAA
The DNA here is from genome assembly GCA_032468155.1 of Oxyrhabdium leporinum. Taxonomy (NCBI): domain Eukaryota; kingdom Metazoa; phylum Chordata; class Lepidosauria; order Squamata; family Cyclocoridae; genus Oxyrhabdium; species Oxyrhabdium leporinum. Next base: position 22,870 of record JANHFL010006667.1, on the reverse strand, counting down.
TTAATACAAATTTAGAAAAAAATATATATTAAAAAAGAAAGAAGTGCAGAGAGAAAAAAGATGGGAGTGGGAAGAAGGACTTACCTCTTCATCAAAACAAGTACATAAAATTTCAATAACTTATCACCTTCTCTGATATTTCAAATTCTTTTCATCCTATTGCTCATCTTTTATCTATTAGCAAATAATAAAGCCTCATTGTTCAATCTTAATCAGCAAAAGTCCATTAAGAGTTGCCAGAATTATATATTTTAATTCTTAAACAGGTAAATCAATCTCAAATTCCTTTCTTTTCCTTTATAAAGTAACATCATTTTCTCTAGAAAATGATAAAAAATTCTTCTCATGTCTTATCTCATAGCCATCTTCATTCAACCCTGGTCAAGAACAACCCATTAAAAGCTGGTAGGGAAAAAAACGCATCATATACATTTTAGCCTTGATTGAATAAGCCAATTTCGTAAATCCTTTGCTTTTAAAAGTTTTAACGATTATTCCTTTTAAGTATTGTCCCAGAACTCTTTCGTAAATCCAAAATAAGTTATCCAAGTCACTTTTCTGATTTAAGTGTTCCTTTTAGCTATTAAAACATCAGCCATTTCATTTGTAAGTACTTTTGTCAATATTATTCTTGTATCCTCTCAATTTTAAATCCATATCCAAAACAGTCTAATTCTCAGTTGTATCATTTACTCTCTCCTCTTTTGAACTTCATAATAACAGCCAATTTCATGAGAAAGTTCTAAATTCATTGTTGCCATGTTACCCTGAATTCTTCTAGAATTAAAATACTTTTTCTTTATTCTGTATTAGTGAGTTTTCTCTTTCAATCATAATCTTCCGTTCTTTCTGGTTGTTTCTAGTAACCAGTCTTCAATGTGTCCTCTTACCATGTTCTTCTCTAATTCACAACATTTTTCCACAGAAAGGTTTCTTATACTTAAATTTAAAATCTTCATATATTTTTGGTAAGATTTTAAAGAAACTGCAGAAAGTATTCTTATAGTTATTTCAAACTCTGAACTGCCTGAAAAAAGCAAGGGACATTTTCCAACATTGTGTGGTGGGTTATTAGCCTCAAGGTACAGCAGGTTAAGAGTCTCAGACTGTATCCTACAGAAATTCCAGATGCTCCATGTGACAATCTGCCAACGTTGATTGCGCTTGGGTAACCATGATAGCCCTGGGTGGTTTCCTAAATGCTTTTAAAGAGTTTCCCATTTTGTCTGTTGGCAATATTGTACTGTTGAAGCTCTGTCTGATTTATGGAATAAAAGGGAAGCCTGTTGCACTACTCTTCCAAAGTACTATTGATTTGAAAAGCACTAAGCAGCTTAAGACACGACTTTGTGTGTGACCACTTCTCTTTATACAAATCTGTCTGGCTATTCACTTCTAAAGATATCCTTCTGTGAAAGACTTGCCTATATGGCAAATAGGAGACAGTATTCTCATTGTTGTTCCCAGGAGATAAGATGTCTTCCCTCTGGAGATAATTTTGCCCTATACTGTATTTAGAAAGTTTGTAAAGAAGCTTTGCTTCTTTATGAATGTGTAATGTTACCATATTTTAACTTAATTGATTTAGTTTAAGTATTGTGTGCAGTAATTTCCAAGCTTTTTCATATTAAAGAACTTATTAATTGTCCTGCTTTTCTGAACAAAAAGATAAAGATAAAAAATAATAAAAAAATATATTTCAACCTGATATAAAGCCTTTTAAACACAATGACACTTACAGAGAATGGCGTTTGGAATTTTTTCTTAGCCCTTCCCCAACTTCCTACCATGCAACTGAGAGGGAAATATATTTGTAGGATTTTTTTCTGTTATGAAGATTATATAAGTATAATCTTCATAACAAGCACCATTAAAATTAACTCTGAAATAATGCACAACTCAAAAAGCATTGGTTGATAAAGCAATGTCATGGAAATTCTGTAGCACATCAAATGCCAAAACTACATACTTGCTAGGACATAGGATGCAAAACAGAGATTAAGTTGGGGAGGGAAATCAGCATTCTTCACATTTTTCTCTTTTTCTTCATCTCTCCTGACTGATCATAAATTGAACAAAAAAACAGAGTAGTTCAGAGCCTGTGAGTATGCCAGAAAATAAAGAACCTCTGATCTTTACTAAACCAGTTTCTCACACACTTCTGAAATACTTAAATATGAATCCCTACCGATGTGAGAATACAGCTAGTGTTATGGGCTTTCCACCACTACACAGTATGATAGTTGACTTTTGTCTACCAGAAGTGGAGCAGCTCTACCAGATTCTATGGCGTCTTATTCACTTGCCCAGAAAATATTGATTTTTTTTTGTTCTAAGCTCTCAAGATCTGCAGGCAATCTTCTGTGTTGACTGAAAAGGAACCAGATATGCTATCAGGACAATCCTAAATTGATTGTCTCAATTCTAACCTTATTATATCATAGCCAAGCTGTGTTAATAATTTGGTCACATAATTGTGGTTTAATACAAAAACAAGGAGAGGGTAAATTGAGATATATTAGCAGAACTCAAGAGGATTAGTGAGGATTTGCATTGTGCTCTACTGGAAGAATTCAAAAGATTAATAAGAATTTTTAATTCCCAATTCCTAAATTGGAAAAAAAAACAGAAGTTCTTTTTTCTCTTCAGTTGAAATAGGGCTACTAAAATGAAGAAAACACAAGTTGGTCTGCAGATAATATTTATGCACAAAGCAATGTTGTGCAAAGTCCAATTCTCTGTTTAAAAAAGAAAATAAAAAAATAACTGAAATTGTGTTCTGAGGCATTTTGCTCACAAATTCTTTGGTTACAATGTAAGCTACTATTTTTATCTGGCATTTCCTGTGATATTTTATAAGGAGATTCTATTCACAGATAAGTTTTGTTCTATAAACCATTTTGTGAATAAATACATTTTAAAAGAAAAATCAAAGCCATGACTTTAAGCTGGCAACGAGCTCCATCTTCTGGTGAACTATTATAAAAAAATGTAACCTAGCATTGTCCATTTAAGCTTGAGATTTTTAGTTTATAACATCAAACTGACATAGATACAACGGACATAACTGTTTGCAATACATAAATATTAAAACTGAATCAGCAATAATTTTGGATGTACCTTTACAATGTTTCCTTCTATATACTGTATATTAAAGCCTTTGTGGTTATTTATGGTATCACCCTGGCTTTGTCTCCTTTCTAGCTGAGAATTAATGATGCCTTACCCTACTATTCCTATACCACATAATATCAACCAGCTTCAAACTCAGGGTCAAATCAGAACAATTCATGATTATGCTAGCATCTTTCTAACACCCTAGCAAAATCTCCTTTCCATAAAGATATGCTACTGGATAAGTTTTTGATATTATTTATATTTTAAGGAAAAAGGCAATGTTTATAACAGAGTATCAATAATGAAAACCCATAAGTTCATAGTTACACTGAAAAAGGAGAAAGCAGCATATTCATCCAAGGCTTCTACATGTAACTTTAAATGATAGCTTATCAGTGTGAAGCTATGATTTATTCTGTAGATGCTATTCTGTAGCATCAGTTTTTAAAATTGTTTTCGTATTTTATAAAAAGTATTCCTTCATTCCCAGGAGATACTGAAATCCCAATTTTGGGGGAAACAAGGAATTTCATTCAATCTCTTCCCAGTTGTTTCTACCCATCATACCCAATCTGACAGGAGAGACATGCTCCAAGTCACATTTGCTAAGGAACGTTGGCCCAGAAGACTCTTTTCTGCTTTCATGCATGGCATCTGAAACATTATCCTTCTAGAGATTTGACTAGCCATAAATCCACTGGCCTTTGTTAAGGCCTTAAAGACCTGATTCTGTGTTTGGGCCTGAGGACCTAAGTGTATGAAAGAGCCCATCTCCTGAAATGATAATAGCTGTTCTGTTTTTTTCTTAGCTGCTATATATTTTAACTTTTGTATACATCTATTTTTACCTTTGCTTTAATATTGTTAGCTGCCCCAGCTCATTTATGGAAATGAGCAGCCATATAAATTGTAGATTTTCTCTTTGTTCTATGGATCTTTTCTGTGCTTGCTGTAATATTTTAAATTTCAATTCATTTCCATAAGAGGAAACAAAAGGAAAAATCAGGGTTTTAAGCAAGGTTCTTAAAATTTAATTTTATTATTCAATCAAAATACAGCAACAGTTGTAAAAATATAAAAATTCTTTTCTCTATAGAGCTTTTGCCCTGAAGGTTAATAAATGTTAACTGCACTGAATATTTTACAAGAGAAAAGGTCAAAAAAATTATTTTATCTGAAACTAAACCTCCTCCAAGTAGCTCAAGGTGGCATGCAAAAGGTTGTATCCAATGGGAGAAGGTATAAGGTCAGACCGCTCCATCAATGGAACCAATTTCTGATGTCCATTATTCTTTGCAGCAAATCTGGGCATTGTAGGATATATTAAATGGCAAGTTCCATTAATGTTCAAAGTTGCCTACAAAGCTGTACCATTATATTCTTTCTACCACCCTGCAAGATATTAGTGCTTACATATAGTCCTCAACTTACCAGAGTAATTGGGATCTTGCAGTCCCAAGTACCTTCATTAACCAAAGCCCATGGATGTTAGCAACATGACATCCTGCTGGCTTCCCACAACCAAAGTCAATGGGGATGTTGGCACGAGGTGATCAAACGCGTAAGTTCTGGCTGCCAAATGGGGAGGGGACAAGTGATGCATGGGGGAGGCACAGTGAGGGTGCACAAGGAGTACACAGGAGGTGTGGCAAAGGTCAGGGGAGGCACATGAGAGTGTATGCAAAAGGCATGGTATGGTTGGGGAGTGTGTGAAATGCACAAAAAACTCAGTATAAAGCACTGCCTGAGGGATTGATTTTGCCCCATTGGGGGATCCTTTCTTCCAAGCAACATTTCTGCTCACAAAGAGGCCAAGTAAAAAAGCCTGTCCCGAAATCCAAGTAAGATTTTTGCACAGGGCTTTTGCAGCATGGGATGTTTGCAGCCGCCCCCCCAAAAGCAAAAGAACTCTCTCTCATTTCTAGAGGCTGACACCTAATGCCCAATGCTCAAATGCTCAAATGCTCTGTGTCAAAATCCTGCTTGTATTTTGAGTCAGAGTTGCCTTCTGCCCACAGAGGGGATGGGAATGCAGGAAGATCTGGGCTTCTTTTCTCCAGCCCAGTGTTACACACAGCGGGGGTACACCTGCCCCTCATTGGCAGGCAGTTCTTTCGCTCCATCCACTTAATGACCATAATGGAGGAAAGCAGGGATTGGGGTAGTTGAGCAAGATGGTCACATGGGCTCAACTGTGAATTATTTGAGTACTAGCTGTAAAGTTAACAGCAATCATGGATTTTGTGCAGTGCTCAACTGAACAGGTATTAATTATAACCATTTTTGGAGAGAGGAGAGAATACAATTAAGCCTTTATCGTTGGGAGGAGGGAAATTAAATATTTTTTGGAGGAAGACACTCTTTTATACACAGGAGGCTCTGGGGCCCAGGGCAGGTAGACCACCTCAACCCTGAAAAAGGACTACCTGCCTGCTGTCCCAGGCAAAAGGTACAAGCTTGCTGCCTCAGCTTAACTGCAGCAGAGATGAAAGCTTGCCATTGCTACAGCATGGAATGATAAAGAATTCCTGTCAGTCTGCCCCATGATGGACATTTATTTTTTTTAATATTTATATTTTTAAACTAGATTTTTTCTTAAAATATAAAAAAGGGCAAGACTGAACTCTTTTGAGCAACATAGCTAGTATGCATGATTATCTATTAATCTGACAGAAAAAAAGAGGAATTGGGCTCTAAATTTGAGAAGTGTGTGGTAACAACAAAGTAAACACAGTGGGTAGGATAAACACTGATTAACAACTATTTTTAAAACTTCAGTTCAGACAGATATGAACTATAATACAAAATAAAGTATATGTTAAAAACTGATAGCAAAACTGCTAAGCAAAAAAGCTCAATTGAACTGAATGAGGCACACTATTTAAAAATACAGTCTTAGTAGTACAAATTCTGAAAAAAATGTTTCTTTAATTAAGAAAGGAACTCCATGTTACAAAGCAAAAGTAAGTGTCAGTAGAAATCACTAAGCAAACAAGTGTCACTAGAAATCGATAATGTAGCACATGGTGATCGTGGAATTAAGATGTAAAAGATTACATTTGAAACTTGCAATTTATTCCTGAAACTATACCACCTTAGTTCAACATTTTTCTTCTTTTTCTCCTATCTATGCTATGAGGTTTTTTAAAAATAGCAGGGAGAAAAAGAATTACTATATCTGCATTATATTTGGGGAACATGTCTCCTGATAGCATATCTGAATTCATGCCCCAACACATGGCAAATTAATTTTAAAAAATGCATCTGTTTCAATGAACACAATTTGCTTAAAATTAATGAATACCTGTGTTATACTTCATTTTCTATCATCAAAAGAAGAGGAAACAATATTGTCAAGATGCGACCATTGTTAGGTAGAATTTTAGGGTTTAGGTTTAGGAAATCATGTTTTTCCTTTGAGCTAAAGCCATATCCTTTGATGTGCAAAAAAACTAGCTTTTTCAGGAACAGCAATGAGAATAATCAAACAATAGGACTGTATTCTAAAGTCCTTGATCAAAGCTAACAAAGAAACAAACTTGGTGGGAAAGGAGGCGATGCAACATATTTTACAAAAAACAAAGAGGTTCCTGGGACCATCAGCTACTTCAAGACATATACATGTGCCACGTGAGGAATTTTATCTAAGATGCCTGTTTTTTCTCACATTTTAAAAAATGAAGCTTTTATTGCACACCAACAATTTGTTGTCTTTACTTTTGTTGCCTATCATACATTGAAATATAGATTATGTAATCACCTGTTCTGTACTTTTCAAAGGTATTGGATATTTCTCTCTCAAATTCAGGGATTAAATTCTTTCCAGCTCTACACCAGCTCAGGTGTTTGAGTTTTATGGGCAATACCATGGATAAGAAACAATAATAAATAATAGGTAGATTGGTTTGTACTATAGAATTAGATGTAACTATTTTGACAAGTCATAGCCCTTAGATAGCCTCTAGCTTATAAAAGATGTTATACAAATAAATACCTTAGAATTTGGAATTTGCATTTTTTTAAAAATACAAGTTGGCATATAGATTTTTTCATAATTTCAGCTGTTTTATTGCTTCTATAATTAGGTTATTTTGGGGCAATATTCTGACAAGAAAGCTTATCTTTATTATTTTACAAATGAAAACTGTGTGTACATACACACAGAGAGAAAACGTGTTATATCTAATTTATTTTGTAAACAAAAGTTCCTACCATAGATACTAAGTAAGCCAATATAGTATATCATCATAAGAATTAATATAATTCCAGGTCTAAAAAATGGGGTAAACAGAAAGATCAAGAGAGGAAAGAAGTAGTATTTATGTATCTAAATATAGTAGTATAGTTGTAAGACAACATCCAGAAGACCACAGCATCCTGAAATTCTTACAATGATCAGTTCTCATTTATATGCAAAGTTTTTACAGTATTATATTCTCATGAAGATATGCCTCCAAAAGTATAACATTCTCTCTTGCAAATAAATATGTGATTTTGATTTGATATCAGGATTTCAAATAAGAATACTTTTAGTTCTCTGAACACAAGCATAAAATCTTTGTATGTGTTTTTTAAAAAATCCTATTCAGTAATTTGAGGCAATGAGCCAATTGGTGTAGTGGTTAAGGCATCAAGCTAGAAACCAGGAGTTCCAGTCCTGCCTTAGGCACAGTCAGCTGGGTGACCTTGGATTCTCTCTTAGCCTAAGGAAACAAAGAACCAAGGGCAAACCACGTCCGAAAAACCTTGCCAAGAAAACTGCAGGGACTTGCCCTTGCAGTCACCAGGAGTCAAGACTAACTCAAAGGCACAAAAATAAATAACTTGAGGCAAATTTATGAATGATAAAATTAATCTCTTTCAGTTTTTTTGCCTGCTGTAGAGGCAAAATGCATAATTGTATGAATATAACAAATAAGTACTATGTATTTTATTTTTTACTTTTCCAGAATAGAAAGAGCATTGATGTTTTCATTTTGTTGTGGGAAGGAGCTCTTGAGAACATTATGGACAGCAAAGAAAAGAAATAATTTTCACTTCAGGCACAATCAGGCTCAAATTATCATACTGTGGATATTTTATGAGAAGATTCACTTATTGGGAAAGTCAGTAATGCTGGAAAAGTTGTAAGAAAAGACAACAACTAGCAACAAGATGGATGCACTTGATTACAGCAGTGATAGGTACACCATTGGCAGATGTGTAGGGTCAGGCTAGGGACAAATCATCTTAGAGAAGATCCATCAATGTGGTTGCTAATAGTCAACATCACTTTGATAGCACCAAATCAATGTCTACTTTCAACATAGGAACTTAGCAATTAGAGTTTAGCTGGAATCAGTTTATTAATCTAAAGCATGTCTTATTTTAGATTACTCATACATCTGAATCCATTTTAAAGCCAATGAAAATAGTGCCAAAATTCTTAATAAACACTGTTTTGTCTAAAATATTGTTACAATTAACTGTCGGAAAATAGGAATACCTTACAATGTACTAGAGGTAGTCCTTGCTTACCAACCATTCGTTTAGCAATAAAAGTTATGATGGCACTCAATGAGGGAGACTTAAGGCAATCCTCAAAACTGCAGCCTCTGCAATGTCCTTGTGGTCATATGACCGTGATTTGGGCATTTGGCCATTGGCTCTCATTTACAATGGCTGCAGCATCCTGAAGTGACATGATTATCATTTGTAATCTTTCCTGCCACTTTTCCATGAAAGCTTCTGCTGGAAAGCCAGCAGAAGGTTGTAAGTTGCTCAGTTAAATTGTTCCCATTAGTTTTTCTACTGAGGAGGAAGAGAGGAACCCATGTGTGGCAGGATGAGTGTGGACTCTGATTACTACCCACACTGCACCAAACCCTCCAGGTCCAGTATTGCCACACTTGTACCATGGCACACCTTCCCCCACCCAGTTGTACTAATTCCAATTCAATTACTGTTGTTAAGCAACAACTACCTGTATATCATTTGCTTTTAGTTACAAACAGTACAATTCTTATTAAAGCAACATTAGCAACAGTATCCTAACTTACTAAATAAGTGTAATTTTTACCATGGAAGAGACTGATCTGGCATCCTCCTCATAATTTACAACAGGTGGGGGCTCTTTCCCATCATTTTCTTGTACTTTTTGTTGAAGAAGTTCCTTCTGGGCTGCAAATTTGACTTCAGTGCATTTCAGCTGCTGAACAGTTTGCTTTAATTCTTCAAGAGCTTGCTTCTGGCTTAGCAGAAGCACAATGCTGAAAAGAACAGCATCAAAATTATACTAAAAGTAAAATGGAAGCATGTATTTCATAACGAATAATATATCTTTAGCAGATTTAAGATCTTATAAGGTGGTATTAATACTAGATGGAGTTGAGTGGTTAATTGTCAACTTGTTTTTCCCCTCAAAGAAGCTTTATTTGTAGAGCCTAATCTAAGGAAGAACAGAATAGGAATCTGTTTGGGCTGCATTAAAAATTAATGTGGAATAAAAAGTTAATAAACAACAATTTAAAGAAGAAATCCATGCAAATTTCCTGAATTCCATATAATTGAATTGAAGAAATACACAGTTTAGAATCATTACACTCAACCAAAGGGATAGGAAATAAATTATGCCATTATAGACGCAATAAATAAACAATAAAAGAATTAAAGAAAAATATTGCTAGAAGTACTGTAAGATTTTTAAAGTGTTTTAAATTAGCTTATAAATCAGTTATTAAATATAGTCAATAATTCTAGACTTACAAAGAGGGTACAATAAAGCATGATCTTAGCAAATAAGTTACAGTGCATCATCTGGATTTCATTTTTGCTCAAGAATATTATATGAATAACTTGGAAAATTAATTTTATATATCATACACTCCCATGTCTGCCATTTACTCACTCAGATTTTCTTTCATAGATCTTAGAAGACTCTTCAATCTTCTTTTCTAATTCCAGAACTAATTCCTCCTTATTTAGAAGTGTCTGCTGTGTCTGAATCAGTTCTTCTACTACAGTTTTCAACCTATGATTTAAATGAATAGTAATAAATATAATCTGTGACTATTTAGCAGCACTTTCTTTGTATTTCTCAATGAAGAATTCTTTTTCAAATAATAATCACATTTAGTTTTTCTTTTTATTATTTACTATTATTAATTTTATTATATTTGTAAACTGATCAGAGTGGTTAAATTAAAAAAAAATCTATAAATTTCATAAGTAAAATGGAAGCTAAAAAAATTTATACTTTTTGTGAAATCTTTAAAGGCTGTCAAAATCCATCAATATTAATATTGTATGCTATTTTTTTAAAAAATCAAGTATTTCCATAAAAAAGAGGCACAATAACAGAAACAATAGTATGCTAAACATATTGCAAACAAACTAGAATTTAATGGTTTTCATTTTGAGATTATTCTGCTTGTAATATAGTTTCAAATAACATAAATGCAATAAAGCTCCACAAATACATTTTTACTATGTATAAAAACAATTTTCTTTAACTCATTGCATTTATTTATATGCTGCTGGAACTTTTCTTGTTATGAACTAATTATGTTCATTTAAATGTAGCAAAATTAATTTGCCATTAGGACAAGTCCTACAATAATATAAATTCATTAATTCCTAATGACCAGTTTTTTAAAAATGCATTGGCCTTTTAAGATGTTTATACCCACCTGAGAATATGTGAATTCTGAACTGCACACCAAGAATGCCAAGAATAATAACCCTTCATTAAAAAAGTATCACTTACAATGTTCCACAGAAGTGAAGAGTTGAAAGATTCACTAAGTCAGCTAACTGTACTGAGACACATTAATTTTCCCCAAACTGTCCAATAGTAGGACAAAACTTACCATCTATTATCTCAAGAATCTGAATAATACAGTAGCACAGAACAACGTCAAATTAAACAGAGCAGATTAATTTACTAGATTAATTTACCACTTCCAATTTTCTTTGCTTTCACTATTCGTCAATAACTAAAAACTGATGTAACAGATCTTTTCCAGAGAACAAACAATCTTTCATTTTCTATTTTATGCTACACAAATCTTATTTCAAAGCAACTAGGTTTAGTGCAGTATCTTGTTCCCCATGCAATCGAACAGAAGAAAGACAAGTTCTAATGGTGATTAGAAGTCTGGAAGTCTCGCTTTTTATTACAAGAAATTATGATCACAGTGGCAAGATCTTTTTAAGAATTAAGTCCTGTATTGAAAGTTGTGAGTAGAAGTTAATCTCACTTACAAACAGGAAATTATTAATTTTTATTTTCAGGTACTTCGCAGCAATGATAAGTTCATCAACTTCCTTGCACATCTTTTGTGAGGGTTAGGGTCAACCCTGATGACAGAAATGAGAAACCTTCTTACATAAATGAAAGCAAGTTCTGCACATGCATGGGGCAAATGTAAGGTGCTATCATGTTATATGATTATTTGTCTATAGACACACTCCTACATACAAAGATATATTTTCTGACATAGAATTATTAGTATAGAATTATTAGTATTAATTATTAGGTGGTCTGTCATTCAAAATTTAACCCAAATCCTATCACCCTCATCTACATTAAAATAATCATAGCTCCAAACTAGAGTTTCTTATCATTCCTCATTCTGGGCCAAAGGTCTATTGAACCATTTTTACAGTCTTGGTGATTTCCGAAGCATCACAAGAGAAGGGACAAAGCACTTCTTTGGGTAGACTGCCACATAAATTTTTGGTTCACATCCCTTTTCTTGGTGCAGTGGCAAATTTCAGGTAAGCTCTCTAGATGTATAGACTAAAAACAAAAAAATGTGTTTAATAAGGCTGACTCATACGTGTCCTAACAACATGCTAGGTCTTTATAGTCAATAGTACTTTGAATTTTGAATCGCCCACCCAAACTGGCTGGTAACAGATTCAAGAGACCACAAAGTATATGAAAATCTACAATAGTGTGTTCTGTTTCCAATCATTTAATACACTGAACCAGCTCCAAGTTTTGAGTCATTACCAAAGGCAACCTGGTATGGTTTGCACTGTAGTAATCCAACTGTGTGCTGATTAATGCAACAGTTACAAGGATTTGTGGTCCAGTTGCTGCTATAACAAAAATGAGCAAGAGTCTCCTTGCCACAGCCCCCATAATCAGTCACAGTGATTATGCTGAACATGACTGTTGATTCCATTAACAAAAGGCATAGAACAGATGTTTTATTGCTTTTATTGTCACTATGTAGACACAAATAAGGCCGATTGGGTCTCAGTCATTTTTTATTTATATCACCATTGGTTCTGGCATTTTTTCAGTTCCTTTCACTCCTGAAGCTCCTCCAATATCCGGAGAACAGAAGGATTTGACAACTGAGATTGGGTGACTTAGAACAATCTCATCTAGCACTTGGACCACTTCAGCGTAATGGAGATTAACAAGGCATAATGATAAATTCTTAAGTTACATTTAGACTCCTAGTGCTCATATTCAAAATCAGACATAACCATCTCCATTTTTCCTTCTCTCCATAATCAACTACCTATTATAAATAAATCATCCAGAACCTACCTGTTTATTAAGTAAAGCAAGGCTTCCTCTTCAATTTTTTCACTCAAACGGGATCCTTGCAGCATATCAGACAAGGAGTCTAATATTATAGCCCATCACCAGTCCACAAGCTATGTTTTCAAACAAAGCACTCGGCTGTTTATTTCATTCAGTTCTCTCTCTTTTCTCTTTCCTCCAGCCAAACAAGTATTTTGGAACCTGTTGCCATAACAGCTTCCAGTCTTTTACTCTTCTAGCTTTTGCTCCAAACCTTGCAAACAATTCTCTACTCTTTGTCTTGGTCTACCATTCTCACTGATGTTGCCAGGATATTGTTACAGCCACAAATTTTAAGTATTTTTCTGGATGGGCCAGCTCCATGCCTCTCCTGTATGACTGCCTGATCAACAATGGCAGTTATCACTCTGTTCTCTCTTTCTTCTGCAGTTGTCTCTGCAAAACATAAACCAGCAGCAACTTTGCTTACTCTTCAAAGCCTCTGCCATTATCCAGAGTCAACTCCAGTTCGCTTGCTTCCCCAACTAGGCATAAGTCCAATATGTTTCATCTTATTTCCACTGTTACTAGCCTTAACTTTTCCCTTCCCAACTTCTCATATCCCATTCAACATCTTCTAATTTAGCCTTCCTTCCAACATATCCTCTAACATCCAACTGCTTCTCACTACGAGTTAGTTTTTACATATGGAACAGCTAGTCTATTGTCAAAATAAGAGAGACAATCTGGGCTTTCCTGTAAAACAAGAGTGCTATCCAGGGCATTACATAATTCAGAGAGAAGAAAGAGCTACAAAAATGATTTCACTAAGACACTGTTTTGACACAAAGCTGGTCCAGTTTTAGATGCAATTTTGACCTATGGGCACATGTTCTTCTTGATGTGTGGATTGCTGTACCATAGAGTTCTCTTCCCAGATGCTGTAAAACCTTGATTTAATAGAATCCCATTTAAAAGACTTCAAGTGTAATCAACCAAATTTCAATAAGATCTTTCCTCTAAACAACAGATGTCCACTGTGTCTGAAATAAATTGATGCAAATGACACAATTTGTGACATTTGCATAATGGCATCATTATGAAATGCCCTACGTAGTCCTGATGATATACTTTAATATTAAATGGACATTGAAGAATAACAGAACTCCCTCTTCCTAAGTGGCCCATTATAGTGAGGTTTCACTGTCATTATTCTCCAATTTTCTCTAAAGTAGCCATCATCCAGCCACAATCTTACACAACCCTTTTATGTAATTCTTGGAAAAGAAATTTAGACCCACATTTCTCAAAACTTAAATTAAGAAAGCAAAATAATTTTTGACAGCATAACCAATTTGATTTATATTTTATTTTGTATACAACCTGATCATTAAGAAAAATGGGTAGAGAGAGAGAGAATGGCTATAACTTTCTTATTATATATATATATATATATATATATTACACAGATCTTATCTCATTCAGCAATTTTTACATCTTACATAGCCAACATTGAAAAGGAAAAAAGAGACTAAATTACTTACATAGTTTGTAAACCTTCAGCTGTCAAATTATTCCACATAATCTCATTAGCTTGAAGATTTTCATTTTCTTCTAATAATGATGTATCAAATTCTATTTCTTGTTGTTCAATATCTGATGTCCTTTAGTAAAAAAAAGCAATAATAATACAAGTATTAGGCATTTCTTTTTTCAAACTACCTGACTGCAATTTTTAAGAACCTACTCAAAGAACTGATGAGCTCCTAGGATTTCCCATTCTCAGGAGAAAGGGAAAAAAAGAAGAAGAGATTATTCAAAAGCTTTCATCACAGATCGTTGTATTAGGCAGATTAATTATAAGTTAAGATGCATTGGCCATGGAAGTTATAGTAATTTAAGGTTACCTGAATAACCGATACCACTTTATAGTTAGTTACAGGATATCATACTTTCTGGCATAACTATGCCATATCATGTAAATGTTCAATATCTATTCTCATTTTATTTTTCTCCTCCTGCCCCATCAGTGTTTTGTTCTGTGTTGTAATGGTTTCTCTCTCATTCATTCATTCATTCATTCATTCATTCATTCATTCATTCATTCATTCATTCCTGTTGGAGATGGGCAGTTAAGAAATTTATCTGTAAGTATGAAAGTTCTGGATATCAAATCAAAAGCACAGATTCCTCCACTTTAGTCTGCTAGATTAAATGACACTTAGTTTTTTGAAATGAAATGAAGCCAACTACTACAGAATATACTTATTTTTTACTGCTTCAGTATATTAGGATTCTGTTACCTCTTCTGTGAAATTCCAATTGCAGCAGTAGATATCTAGCAAAGAACTGCAGTGGCAGAAGGAAGGAACTATTAAAGAACCAGAGTACTTCTAAAAGTATTATAGAGCACCCATTCTTGCTAGAAATGTTCTGCAATTCTAAATTAAATCAGATTTTCTTTACATATATACCACATTTATAATTGCAAACTCAAAAGCAAATTCTGTAAGTCAATAAAAATGTAGTAGCCATAAATAACAGTGTGTTTGAACATATAATTTATATCTAAAATAAATATTCCCTTGAAATAGCAAACGAGTAAAAAAATAATTTTATTTAATTGCTAAAATTAATAAATGCCTCAAGTAATACTCCTGCAGTTTAACAGTCCTGCATGTTCTTTTAAAACCTATGCATCAATAACTGTAATACCAAAACTTTCTAATCTGTAAGTCTTATATCAACAACAAAAACTCAGTCCATATAGCAAAATATCTGAAGAAATATTAGAAAAATGTTATCAACAGAGGAATTCTTTTGCAGATTACAGTAATAAGAATACTACGCAGATTTAATTATTTACCCAGATTTCTACATCCAATGTCATTGTATGCATTAAATAATTTATGTGAAAGAGCTATTTGTAATAGTTGGGCAATTTAAATCACACAGATCACTTTTGCTATTACATGGACTTATTTCTCTAAGTACAGTTACTATGAACTCATTGTTAGGAACATACTTATTATACAGTAAAACACTACCACCAATATTTCACCTGTGAATTTCTATGAAACTACTGTACTCTGAACCAGGGTCTAATTGTTCAACAGATATCTGGATCTCTTTATGAACATTCACTAGTTCTTCTGTCACAAGGCTGGTGATCTGACTGTATTCTTCTAAGATTCCTTTCCTGAAAAAAAAATACCATGAAAATATATTCAAAATATATTTTAAATAATGTATAAAGTATAAATGTACAAACATAGAATCAAGGTGATTTAAAGCAATGCAATTCAGTTCTCAGTTTTGCACAGGAAAATAAATTAATGTATATAGAACAAATAATTGTCCAACTATTTTTAAAATTAATTTCTTTACTATATTATAGTACCAATCTGTTTTTACTGTTAAAAAGCTTTTTTTTAACATTCAATAGAAATTGCCTTATTATAATTCACATTAGTTCATGTCCTGTCTTCTAGGATGATAGAGACCAGTCTTGGCTGCCATCTGTGTAACATCCTTCCAAATATTCAAAGAGAACTCTTATCTATTCTTCAAACTGAATATTCCCAATTTTTTGACTTCTTTTCATAGGGTTTCATTTTCTGTTCTGTGATCACCCTTGATGGCCTACTCTCTACTTACTCAAGGTTATCTGAATTTTATTTCAAATGAGATACCCAAAATTTCTGCATGCTAAATTAAGCCCACATTAGAGAACCTATCAGCGTTCCAAGCAACAACCTGAAGAACCTGTTAGCTTACGCACTGTCAAGGAAACCCCAATATGACAGCCGGCAAGAGGAGGTCGTCCACGCCATGGTGCCTAACACACAAAATGCAGCTCAAGCCACTACTAGGAGCCAAGCCAGATGCCAAACCACCCCTCTTGAAGGAAAACTAACAATGGACCTAAAAGCGGCACTACTAACTGGCCCGTGGTTAACAGAAAACCGGGAGACTCTAACCATGAGGGAAGGATTGGCATGGAAAGGATCCAAGCTCTACGTACTGAGGCTAATGATACTTTGGTGGAGTCATGCCTCTCGTCTGGCTGGCCATTTTGGATTCCTAAAAACCGTCCACTTAGCTCAGAGACAGTTTTGGTGGCCAAAGATGAAAGCAGATGTGGAGGACTGTGTTAAAAGCTGTGCCATTTGCACCACTATGAAATTGAAACCAGGGAAGCCTTCCTGTCTCCTCCAACAAGTGGCCAAACTGTTGCCCCTAGGAGGAAATTGCCATGGACTTTATAGTGGAACTTCCTGAAAGTGGGGGGCACACAGTGATTTTGACTGTGATTGATTTATTTTCCAAACAAGCCCATTTCACTGCTTGTTCTGGACTGCCCTCAGCCAAGAAACTAGCCAAGATGTTTGTTAAGCAAATATACAGGCTACACGGAGTACCACAACAAATAATTTCGGACAGAGGAGTCCAGTTCACTGCCAAGTTCTGGAGGGAGTTCCTGAAGTCCATTGGATCTTCCCAAGGACTTAGCTCGGCTTTTCATCTGAGTACAAATGGGCCGCACTCTGATAGTACCAGAGACTGGGGTGCAAGAGGAAGTAGAAGCAGTGACAGATACGGGCTGCACCAGGTGCCTAATTGGTTCCCCATTGTTGAGCAGTTAGGGATAAAGACAAAACCCCTGGTCCGGCCAATCCACTTCAAGTAAGTAGATGGGACACTGATAAGCGGAGCCACTGCTACCCTAATAATTGAGCCCATTAGGATGGAGATAGGGTTACACCAAGAACTTTTATGGTTTGTGGTGGCTCCAAAAATGAATGAGTCTGTTATATTGGGGCTAGCCTGGCTGGACAAGTGGGCCCCAATGATTAAATGGGAAGATGGCTACAGAAAAATTAGAATAGGCGTCGGCCCTTGCCACCAATTCCTCCGGAGAGCTGCCAGCCACCGACTAGCCCCAAACCACCAGAGGCAGCAGCAACTGCCACAGAGACGCTACCAGGCTACTCCCAGTTCCCAAAGAGTACCGAGAACTGGCCACTGTCTTTAGTGAAGAGGATTGCAATTTAGTGAAGAGGATTTCACCCCCTCCAACTGACTACGCAATTGAAATTGAACCAGGGGCTAAGCCTAAAATGTACTCTATGACCTCAAAAGAAATGACTGAGTTGAGAGAGTACATTGATGCCAAGTTAGCCAGAGAGTTCATCCAACCCAGAAAGTCCAAAGTAACTGCCTCTGTACTATTCAAAGAGAAAAAAGATGGAAGGATAAGAATTCCTGAGCGGGGGGGGGGGGGGAAGCATCTTCAAATGATTAGGATACTTGGTAGTACATTCCTCATGAAACTCCTACTTCAACTATTCAGATTTGAGTGTTGAGCTTATCTGTCCACTAGTGCCTAGCATCCTTTGGCATTATGGTGCTTAATCACATGTAAGGCCAAATAAATTAATAGGCTTTACTCCCAGGCAAGTGTTCCTCTTGGTTTAGAAATTTAGGAAGAAAAATATGAGAGATCTGCACAATATTTTTATTGAACTTATTTTGCTCAGGGTAAGACTGAAAGTTAACCATTTGTCTTATAGACTAAGCTCTGTTCTTGTGCTCCATCAGGATCTCTCAAATACAGTACTTCTGCTAAGGAATCTATTACCTACATTTGGACATTGTCTTTAATGTATGGCAAGGCACCAATACATATCTGATACTCAATTAAAAGAATACTACTATAATTTTAAATGAAAAGCTCACATCTACAATGCAAGAGTTCAATCTGCACATAATCTTTACTTCCAAGACTATCTATCAATGGGTGTTTAAAAAATAAAACCGTGGATAATTGAACACTGCTTTGATGGAAGGTATGCCCATTTATTAGGAAAAAGATAAAGATGCACTGGAAAATGAGTAGTTGTATCCTGGAGAGATAATGATGAGGGGGGGGGGATCAACATAGTGTTTCCTCCTGGAAATTGGGATTGACCGATTTGATATTTGTCCCAACTTTTCTACAGCAGGTCAAGGCAATAGATTATAATCTATTTTTAAAAGACTTTTTGCTATTTTAAGGGAAATTTGTTATGTCCACTTGTTCTAAAAACGTCACAAATATTAATGGACCTTTTAGATACCTTGGGCAAGGGAACAGTACTTCACAGTATTTTAGCTACTGTAAGCAGTGTACATAATGCTCTTCCCCATCTTTCCCCACAATAGCAATCCTATAAAATGAGTTGGGCTGAGAAAGTGTTACTGGTCCATATTCTCCCAGTGGGCTGAGGATAGATTTAGAACTGGAATCTCTTTGGTCTGAGTCCAACCACCATGACAGTTATTTTGTGAGAATACTTCAAAGATGCTTTTGAAATTCCAAATGTGCTCAGAGATTATAATTTAAGTGATCCCTATTGTTCCCAAAGGTCTTCATTTCACTGGATAATTGATTTTACAGATTTTGTGCCCCTATGCTGAAGTCTCATTAATTCTTCTCCACGCTACTTTTGCAATCCACTATGCCTTAATACCATTCTTTTTCTGTCTGCAACACACTACCCGTATTACTATTTATTTATCCCACCAGCAACATAATTAATCTGTTACTTTTAAAATTTCGGGAGTAATCATACTACGTACCCTTTCTCAATACACAAAAATTTGTGTTTTAGAACCTGGAATGAAACTTCCAGAAAACCATATTAACAAAAAAAAATGATTTTTCTCCCCACAGAATGACAAATATACTGTGTAAATTAGCAACAGTAAGGTATACTTTCAATGCTTATTGAATTTGCAAATATTTTTGGGATTACAAAAACCATTGTACTTATATGGTGCTATTTCTCCAGTGACAATCCAGGAATGCCAAAGGAGATTAGTACAGTAAATATTGGCCAAACTATTAGGGAAATATATGCTAAATGTTCTGAAATGTATGCATTAGAAATTTTACTAATTTCCCACAAGCCCTTTTAATCAAAGTTATAATCTGTTTTTTAAAATTCTTTTTGCTCTTTTAAGGGAAACTTAACTTGTCATGTCCACTTGTTCTAAATAGGTCACAAATATTAATGAACCCTTTAGATAGATACCTTGGGCAAAGGAACAGTTACTTCACAGTATTTTAGCTAGTTTAATCTGCCTATTTTTAATATTCTTCATCACATTACTGTTGAACAGTATCTATTCTCTATTTGAACTGGAAATAAACAGTTCAAGTGTACAGCTAAAACTGTTCTATTTTTCTCTGTTTTTCCAGACCATAGATGAAGTACCGAATGAATGTACAGTATCTGCGTAAGTTTTCCTCATCTGACTGTTGTTTTGTTACACTGAAGGAGAAACTAGATGAATGAATAATCCTCTATCTGACATAAACTAGTAATAATCTACTCAGTGTAATCTATTCTAATTAAAATATTTATTGCAGTTTCAGCACAATGACTTTGAAAAGATGTGAAAAATACAATTATACTAAATATATTATATGTCATTACCTTTATGCAGCATGACATTTTTCAAGACATTTTAAAAGAGATATTAATAAATCCAGGCATAAACGTGGTTGCTAATATAAAAAACAGCCAGTACCCTATGGTTTCTGAAGAACCCAATATTTTAAAATCTTTCATAATATATAATGGAAAATATGGGGCAAGGTTAGACTATACTTTTATTTCACATAAACAAATCCAACAAAGAAAGCCAACTTCTATGGTTACAAAATAATCACTAAAAAATTCAAACACTGAACAGGTAAGGACACTAAGCAATAATGCTATGTTTTTAAATTGAAAAAAAATAAAGGAACTTCAGTCATATAACTATGCTCAACCCTGTTGGTTACCAGCAAGTGTAACAAAACTTTATGGTTATTATTTTCCAGAAATAGACATATTTGGTAATCAACCAAAGCTGGTAAAAGGCAGCTCTGAATGTTTCTTCAACCTGGCTAACTAGAGAAATTGTGGATCTAGAAAAAAAACACCTTAAAACTTATGTTCTTGCTATTTCTTGGATTGTGTAATCCCATTCAGGACTGGCAACTCTACACTGTTCTAAAATTATGGCCCTTCACAATAAGTACCTCATCTTGTATGATCAGTTTCAATTTGTTATTTCTTACCCAGCCCACTAATGACCACAGGTAGAAATTCAGTAGACTGTTTCCTACAGGCACCACATAGAAATATATTTATTTATAGGCTGCTCCAATCACAGCTGATACCAACTGGCATGCACAACTAGATTTCATCAATATATTGACAGCACCCAATGACCTTAAGCTAGAAGTCTCTAACACTATCAACAACAGCAATCTTGTCAGCTCAGTAAAAGATTCTGTTAATCATAGCAAGCTAAGTAGAATGCTAACAGAACCTTCAATCTACTCCTAGTCCAAAGATTTGTCACATACATACAGGCAACATGAAACAGTTCTCTCAGAAAGCCTGGTGAGGGAGATGCCATTTTTACAGATCACAGCCACACCACCTCCATTTTGCTTCTCCTGGCTTCCTTTGCTAAAAACTTTCCAGACACAAGGAATTGGTTCCATTCTGGTTTATGTGGCTCATACTGCCAGATCTCTGTTAAGTCAGATATCTCATTCATGATCAAATTGTGCATTATCTCACACTCAGTCTTATTTTGGACTAATCTGGCACAACAGACAAAAAATACCAGGATCTTTAAAAGTGTGAAATCAAGGCTTGGTTTCATGGATTAAAAAACAGCTATGTTTCTCTTCCCCCTTCCACTGCAACAGTTGCCAGCCTGCTGATATTCAAACTTTTATTCCTCACTCCACCTATAATTATTCCCCCAAGACCCATAGATGATATGCCCACATGTACTTTAACAAATGAATTGAACAGTTTAGATAGACAGACAAAATTGTCACAAAAAAATAAATAGCAACTAAAGCAACAGAAAAAGCAAAAACAAAATTGTAAATAGCCGAGAAGAAAACAGAGTATCAACTATGAAGAGCATTCTACAATAGGACACTCATATAAGGGATTTAGATGTTTAGTATCGGAAAAGTTTCTAATTCTAGTTGTAAATTACAATTTTACTATAAAAGATGAAATATTAAAATTCTGTGACATTGATTCGTGAGATTTATACCTGACATACAAAATTTCAAACAGTACAAAAACCTGTTTTTTGCCTTGTACTGCTATAAAATTTTTATACCAGTTAGAAATATCACATGTAGAAGCTTAGGACATTGCTATTCATTTCTAAAAACTTAAAATGAAAAGTTAGGAGGACTACACATGCTTTTATGAGACAAAACACTACATCTTACAGTCCTTTAATCATTTCTTCTTGCATCTTCTGTAAAGAGTCAAGGAACAAAGGAAGTGTAGCATCATAATACTGGTGCTGATGTAACTGTGCTCCTTTCAATGCCAACACGTATTGATTGTGCAACATGTGGAGTTTCATTGTGGCTTTATCATAACGATCTTTGGCTTTTTCAGTTTCCTTGCCTGAAAGAACGGGAGAAGGAGGAGAAAAGAAGAAAATGCATGATTTTCCAGACTGAATGCCAAAAAGTGTTGGGGTGAGGGAATAAATCTTAATCATCTTAACTCTTAAAAAGTAAAATGCAGTGCTTCCTTTTTGTTTTGTTTTTTGTTTTTCAAATCATTTGCACTCTGTACCAAAGTACACCTAAATTTTGCCATTATGAACACATTAGGATATAAACTAGGCAAAAAAAATGTAAGAGAAACCAAAATGATTTTGACTTGTATTGCCAATGTTTTCAAATGCGCATTTGGGCATAATATAATTATTCTAAATATATAAACAACACTTTTACTTGTGCAATGACTGAATCTAACCAGGCTCCAGACTAAACAAGACCACAATAATCAAACTATTTTGCAGGCTTTATGCCATTTTAAAACAGCTTTAAGCCTATTTTCCAAAAGAGAGATAAGTACATAATTATATTTTCTGTCCTTCTCTATATGGCAATAACATAGACACAAGTGAATCATTATATATAATCCCACCGTGCAAATGCAAAGACATTATAAAGATCAGGAAAGGGAAACATGAGCAATTTCTTTTAATTCTATATCTCCCAAAGTTACAAAGAAAGCCAGTTTAGTCTAGTGATACAAGCCTAAGAACCAGGAGGACAGTTCTAGTCTCATATGACACATCAAAAACCAGCTGGGTGACTGTGGGCCAGTCTCTCTCTCTCTCTCTCTCTCTCTCTCTCTCTCTCTC
>JANHFL010006666.1:49662-62866 GCA_032468155.1 Oxyrhabdium leporinum | reverse complement strand
TTTGTATTTGGGGGGGGGGAAGGTATTTAAGAAAAAAAAATACTGTTAACTAAAATATTTTAATGTATCTTCTGTCCAGAGGTGGGCTGCTCTTGCTTTAGCAAGAGGTCTGCTGGTCATATTTGCGCATTCGCCCACGCACTCGCTACGCTCACACGTGCCCCTTTGGGGATCGTACAAAGCTACAGGGAGGCAGCTGATGATGAAAACAGCTCCGGTTAGTACAGCAGGGGCGGCGCAGAGCTCACCTGAGCGGCGTGGGCGGCAGAAAGGTGAGTTATTTAGTGATAGCTTAGGGCAAGGGCGGCTGGGCAGGGCCAGCCAGAGCTCAGAGCAAGAGGTTCGCCCGAACCTCTGCAACCATGCAGAAGCCCACCCTTGCTTCTGTCCTAGAACTAGGATCTAGTATATATTTTAGAGATATAGCTTAGTATATCTGCTAGCAAAAGTGTCTTAAGGCTGAAATGCCTACATCTTTCATTTGTACACAGTTGTCTTGAATACAATATTCAGGTGTCTATTTAATGTGCACCACATGCTATCTTCCTTGTTTTTTTTCCCCTAACAGAGATGCTTCAGAAGATGCGTATTCAGGCATCTATGCTTTGGTTTACTGGGAAAAATGAAACAACTGCACATGAACAGATAAATGAAAACAATTGGGAGCTTCTCTTGAAACAATTCCAGAGAGCCAATACATGGCTGTTTTAACCTTTAGAAAAGAGATACTTTATGGATGTTCCTAGGCCTCCTGAAGTACCTATTGCAATGGTTTTTCACAGTCTCCCCCCCCCCTTTTCTGGTGCCTTTGAGTCAATCTGGTGACTGCCTGGACAAATCTCTGCAGTTTTCTTGGCACAATTTTAAAAGTGGTTTGACACTGACTTCTTCCTAAGGATGACAGAAAGGGACTTTGCTTAAGGCAGGACTAGAACTCACAACTTCCTAGTTTCTTGTTCTTGATGGCTTAACCACAACACCAAACTGGCTCTCCTTTTATAAACTTATCTTGGGAGCTGCCCAGGATTGGCTGAAACATGGGCAGCTATATAAATGGTACAAACAAACAAACAAACTTCCACCCTCCATCCTTGTTTCCTAAAATAAATAGCTTGGGATAAATATGGTGACCTGGATCACTCATTGCACTAAGGTATAGTTTGTTTAACTGAATGCAATATGGTTAGCTAACTTCACATTTTCCACAAAGCCATAGATCTTAAAAATAATAATGACTGGGTTTACCTAACATTGTACCCTAAAATCAAAGCAGCTGTTATGTGCTGTCACACACATATAATTTAGAGAGCTACTAAGCCCCATTTCTGTACAATTAACAGAAGGTTCATCTGTATATCCTTTCAAATAAGAAACCTAAACCTGATGTACTTCTATCTGTGACACATTTGATATCAGAGAAACTTTAGAAGGAAAGCGAATAACTCTGTATGACCATGTGACATTGGATACTTCACCATCTTCACTTTAAAAGCACCTGGTGTGACAGTGTGCCCTATTAATCTCAGATTCGTGGATTTCTGCTTATGGGTTTGTAACCTGCTGCTCCAGTAGAATATAGATAAAGCCCATCTTCACAAATCAGTGTCATCTAGCTCAGGGGTGTCAAACTCAAGGCCAAGGGGCAGATCCAGCCTGCGGGGTGCTTAGATCTGGTCCGCAGGGCTGCCCTGGAAACAGTGGACTGGTCCGCAGTGCCTCTGCCAGAGAAAACGGAGCTCGGGGGGGGGGCTCTGTGCGGCCCTCCTGTGCTCTGTTTTTGCTGGCAGAAGGTTGCAGGAGGCCATTGCAGCCAAAAGAGCTCGGGACCCGTTTTCTCTGGCAGAGCGCTTGGGTCACCAAAGGTGATGTCAACCTGGTCACACCCAACTTGGCCACGCCCACACCACCCCAAGGTCAAACACAACCTTGATGCGGCCCTCAATGAAATCGAGTTTGACACCCCTGATCTAGCTGATAAGCAACCATTTTTGCTTGATCCAAACTTAGAGCTACCATATCTGTCTGTAAAACTCCGGATGACTGCAAAGTGTCAGCAAAGAGATGCAGGAAATCCATGCTGTCAGCCAATGGACATGTGAATCTTTTTTGCAGTCCTAACCATACAACACATCTCTTTCCTTCAAATCACTCTAAATAGCAGGATAGAGTAGAATAGAGTAGAGTAGAGTGGAGTGGAGTAGAACAGAACACAGTCAAGATGGCCCCCTCTGTTTGCCCATGTAACATCTTTGTTGCACAAACTGCACTGACTTCCAGTTTCTTTCCAGGTACAATTCAAGATACTGGTTATGACCTTTAAAGTTCTATATGGCACAGGGGCACGTTTATCTTTCCCCAAGGACATTTACCCATTCTACCAGGTCAGATGGGATGGACACACTCCCCTAAACATTGCCATCTAATGGGAGCTAGGAAGATTGCCTCTTCCATTGCAGCCCCTGCCCTATGGAATACTCTCCAGACCTCTACCTTCCAAGCCTTCCATAAAGCTTTAAAGTTCTGGCTTTTCCCTCAGATATTGGGATAAGATTGGATAATTGCACATTAGATGGTTAACTAGGCACCAGGTCTTCGTTGCTTTCAATATTTCATGTTTAGTTTTATAGTTATGATTTTATATGCTGTTTTAACTTTTGACTGTGAGCTGCCCAGAGTTGGCTACAAATGGACTGGGATATTAATGTTTTAAATAAAATAATAAAATAAATAAAATAAAATAATATTTAAAAAAAAATCCAAGAACATATACAAGGTAACAAATATAAAAACTGGGGAAAGGATCTGGGAAAGTTATCTAAAATGGAAATAAATTAACATCTGGATTTTGTTTTTTATAAATGTGAACTAATCTTTTGTTGTTGCTGTTTCACAATAAGCCTCAGGAAAATTCTTAATGCTCCATAATTTCCCCTAAGCACAAGAATTAAACTGCATTCCCATAGTCAGCTTAAATCTATAATTGACAGATACCGTCCATATTATTAATCACCTTTTTACAAGTTTACTATGAATGTATGCCCTGAGCCTGAGGAAGAAATTTGGATAATTCAAAAGTATACTTAGTTTTGTATATAATTTGATTTGATTCTAATACATTACCTAATGATAGCATATGGACTTTTTAAAGATTTTCATCATAGCTCTCATAGCATTTCTCTGTTTCTCTTTGTATATCCGCTTTTTGGTAATTGTTTTATTTTGTAATCAATTGTATGTTTCATCTTTACAATCAAAACAAAGATAAATAGTTGTTGCTTGATAAGAGGTCTTGGAAACTTGAATATTTCCCTAGATTGTGTAATTTGGTCTAATAAAGACATTGTCCCAGTAATACTTTTAGGTATTTTCCTCCTTGCAGCCTTTGCCTTTGTGTGAAAGCCTCTCATTTTTCCAGCAGGATTTCTCTTTAAAGAGATGAACTGGACATTCAATCTTTATAAGCATTTTCTACTTTTCCATTCATATTTTTCAATGAAAAAACAATTGGAAAAGTATTCCCTTCATCTGAAACTAGCTTTGTTTGCCTGCACTGAGGTCATCCCACAGACAAAATATTCAATACCAATAAAGGTGAATATTTGTAGCTCAGGGTTGAAATGAGCTAGCACTGATGTTGCTACCTAGCTTGGGTAATCAAACGTCTGCAAGAAAACAACGATTGCACTCAGCGAGCAAAAGAAACCCTCACAAAAACTCAATAAATAGTGAAAAACAATGGGTTATTTTAAAAATTGCTTAAGTAAAATAGGGTAATTTTTGGAACATTTGGGACCAAGCAATAACCAGAGCAAAATCTTAAGTATTTAGAGCATTTTGGCTCCTGCAAATCTAAAGGTCAGTGAATTAACAAAACAAAAATCTACTTCCCATCCTCCCGTGAACTTGTTCCCCAAAACTATTTTATTTAGAGAGAGTAGGAATTTTAGTGGTACCTCAGCACTCTACTCTGTGGCAAAGATAACAATTATTAAAACTCAGCTAAATTTCCAGACACCTAATTCTTCAACCTCAGTGGCTGAGAACTTTGCCTTTTCATATAAGTTTGAGCAAATAGGGAGAATAGAGAATATGCAAATGACTTCTCTGAAAGAAACACAAGCCTGAATTGGTGGTGGCGGATCAGAGAATCACACCATCCTCAGCAGCCAGTGAACTGAAAGGATTAAAAAAAAATATTCAGATAGTTGGCTGAAAAATCCTGCCAGAATAAAGCTGTGGTCAATGCACAAAAAATCCATTCAGAACAAAATAAAATTAGGACTTAAGCCTTACACCCAAGTACAGTGAAGAGGTTATTTTAGTTCATTCAATCAGGAGGTCTCTGGTTTTGAGTAGTGCCTCTGTGTGTATGTGTTGTGTATGTGTGAACTCAGCTTGTTCAAAAATCTTCAGCATATGCTCCTTTTTTCAACAAGCAGAAAAAGGTCAATTGTTTAATACACTTCAGTACTTATAAAGATGCAAAAGAGATTTTACGCTTATCCCTAAATGTGTAACTGCTATAAACTGGCATACAAAAACCTGGAAAGCCACTGCCAAGCAGTGCTGCGTGACTCTCCCCATCAAATCTGGGAAGCCCCCACCACCACCACAGCCTTTCTGAAAGCATTCAGCCAACTGTAAATTTTAAATTACACAGAAAGAGGAAATTATTAAGCAGATGAGGGCGGCATAAACCATGTCGATGTTAATGAACTGAATTTATATCAAATTAAAATGTCACGTTTGACCAAGTCTTGCCCCTATCTTTGACCTGGCTCTGCCTATTTTCATAGAGGGTCTATTTATACTCTTTCTGAGAGCCACTAAGAAAAGTATCTGTAGCACTCTGACCAAGAAAAGTTATACACTATGAATACTGAGCTAGATTAATCGTACCTTCCAACCCATGTGAAAATCAACATGGAATCTTTCTATACTTGAATATGAATTGTTTGACTGGAATAGTTGATTTTCTGTACATGACCGTTCAGCTTGCAACTCTATTCTCAAGTCAAAACTGAAGATTCAATTTGAGAAGGTGCCACTTCTTCAACTAGGCAAAGCTATGTAACCAAATGTGTTGCTCCTGAACAGAACAAAAAAAAAAGGGGGAGAGAGAGAGAGAAGTATTTCTCATCGTTTTTATACTATCCCCAAATCATCCTTATTTTTTCAAGGGACAAGTACAATTATGCATGTTCTAGCACACTGAATATGAACATATTTTGTTATTAGAAATCTGAGTTATATAATTTCTAATTTACATAAATAGAAAAGCTCTTGGTTCTGCATATTAGAAGATGGGTATAAAGTCTCCTGTAATGAAATAAAAAAAGAAAGATGGGAAGTAAGAAGAAAAGATGTGTGAACTATCTCATATATTTATTGGGAGAAGCAATCAGCACAAATTTAAAAGCGGTATAGCAGAACCAGATGCAGACTATAATGGAGAGATGGACACTTCTTTTATAATTGCATTCCTGTAGTAGCAAATTTTCTTGTTAATTTTTTTTCAGGTGTTTATGGACATTGCATTCATCATTGAACCAGATGTCTACCAAGCACTTAAGTATAATCAGCTTTATTCTTCCTGCCCTATAAAATTAGTTTAATCGGTTTCTCATTTTATTTATCAAATATATATAAGGCCAATATCACCAAAAGTGACACGCATACAAGCTATACAGAGTAAACAGTAAGCAATGAAGATATAAAACAAATAAAAAAGATGTATTAGAAAATATTTATTAACAGCAATAATAGAGTCATTTCAGGTTCTCACTGGTTCTCTGGGATCCCCAGGCCTGATGACAAACCCAGGTCCTGAGAGACTTCCAGAAGATTGAGCTAACCTGACTTCGGGAGGGGGGGATGTTCCATAAGGTGGGTGCCGTGGCAGAGAAGGCTGCTTCCTGGGACCCGTCAAATGTAGTTCCCTAAAAAGATTTTGACTAGCAGCATACCTGTTCTGCTAGATCTGATGGGACCAGCAGATGTAATGGGAAGACATGGTCCCTCAAACAACCCAGCCTCATGTCATGAGGGTCTTTAAAGATGAAAACCCTAACCTTGAATTGGACCAAAAAACACACTGGCAATCAATGTAGTTCACAGAGCAAAGTTGTAGATGCGCTGTTCTAAGGGCACAAAACTGCAAGTTGCATTATGTACCAGCTGAAGCTTTTGGATACTCTTCAAGGGCAGTCCCATTAAAGTAATCACATTGGGAATAGATAGGACATGAGTGACTGTGAGCAGCGCCCCCCAATCCAGGAATGAGCACAATTGTGCAAAGGCCCTCCTAGCCATCACTGCCATTGTTCTTCGAGCATAACTTATAAGTTTCGCATTGGATCTGTCTGGAGCAATGCAACAAAAGACGGCATAGTCTTAGATTCAGCAGGGCCCCAAACCTAAAGCCATTCAGTCTAGCAAGAGTTCAGCTGAGACTTCTTATTCCCCATCCAACCCCTTACAAACTCCATGCATCAAGTTAAGATGCTCATGGCATTACTTAATTTGCTGGGGTAGAGATATAAAATTGGGTATCATCAGCATACTGATGATACCTCACCCCATTGAGACTGATGAGCTCACCTAGCAGCCTTGTGTAGATGTGGGCTAGGAGTAGAGAGAGCACCAAATCCTGCAGCCCACATAATAGGGGATGAGGACAGAATCTCTCCCCAATTACAATCAACTGCAATCAATCCCAGAGAAAGGAGGTGA
Organism: Oxyrhabdium leporinum; assembly: GCA_032468155.1. NCBI lineage: Eukaryota > Metazoa > Chordata > Lepidosauria > Squamata > Cyclocoridae > Oxyrhabdium > Oxyrhabdium leporinum. Next base: position 56,134 of record JANHFL010006666.1, on the reverse strand, counting down.
ATCAGCACAACACAGTGCTGCCCACCCGCGATCCTTTATGCTGATCCAGGACACCATGATTGATGTAACCGAAAGCTGTAGATAGGGCAAGGATGGATGCACAACCCCCATCCCACCCTTGCCAGAGATCATTCAAAAGCACAGCCAATGCTGGGTCTGAATCCTGACTAAAACAAATCCAGACAATCTGCTTCATCCAAGGTCCTCTTAAGCTGATGCACAACCACCTTCTCAACCACCGTCCCCCAAAAGATTACTTTGAGGGTAGTTAACGAACAACCAATCAAACAACCAACTGACCACACTGGCACACAAGACATTTATAAGGTAAGGAGAATAGGACAAGGCTATCGTGCTGATGATGTTATCTAGTCTGGTAACGAAATGTTCAGAAACTAAATTGAAACAAGCCTGGAGAGCAAATGACTATCAAAATTTAAAACCTGAGCTACAAATATTTTCTATTGTTTCAAAATCCATCTCCTAAAAATGGAATACTATTCTAAACTGAATATATTTTTGCCCTGAGATCACGCAACGCAGGAGGTAGGGTAGAAACACATGTATTGGGCAGTCATCTTCTCTCAGCAACTTTATGACAAATTACTAACTTCTCATTACAGCAGAGAAACAAGTGACTTTAATTGCTGAGTTCATTTTATGTCCTACCATTCCATAAGTTCTGGCTTTGCTGTACTGTAAGTACCTGGTCTTTAGTAAAAGTATACCTTTCTTTCACACAAATGGTGTCAAGGGTTTTTCTTTCCTAAGGACCCATGCCAGGACAGGTGTGACACATGGCATTCTTGGAGAAGAGTCATACAAGCAATCATAATCATGTTGGTGCACAAGGACATGTCTAGCCTGTGGCTCTTTCTCCTGTCTCTCAAGTTTATTCTCCCAGCCCATCACAGTCCATAATGTAATGGTATTATGATAAGGTTAATCAGAATGATACAAAAAGGGATCTATTTTTTTGAATTTTCCAGAATCTGAGCTGTTTCTCAGAGAATCAGAAATATTGTACTTGAGCAAAGCTCTTAATTCTCCCTGAAGAAGTTACCTTGAGGGTTTAAAATGTGCAGTTACCATTCAAAACACTCAGTATAATTTTCTCCAGCTAAAATTAATATCTATTCCAAGTCAAACATATATGACAGGTGGAACTTTGGAACTAGTTTAATTTTCCTGTCATCAACATGGAGGTAGTTTGCCATCGCCTTCTTCATGAATTTATTTTTCTTTTAACTTCTAAATCTAGCCTGCATGCCTGATAATTCCTGATGGTCTCCTATCCAAGTCCTCTCTACATCTCACCCTACTCAGCTTTCAAAGTTCAGCTAAGGTCAGCTAGATAGCGCCACCTGCTGTAAGCCACAGTTTTGTTTATTTGGCTCTTAATGCCGGTTCTTCAGCACTTCACAACAGCCTTCCTGCAAAGATTCAATAATTACTGGAGTAGATTAGAAAAGACTGCACTCAACTTTTTTCATGGTGAACTAATAATAGCTCCAATATTATTATTTATCTTGCTGTGTAACTGAGTTCCTCTGTTTTTGGCATCAGTTCAAGCAGCACTATTAAGTGGATAGTCACTTAATTCACTTCTATCATCTGTCTCCAAGCCTCTATTTTTATTATTCAAGTCCTGCTGCAGCAAATGATAGACAATCTCAAGGAAGAAATGACAAACATACAGTTCAGCAAGCATATCCAAATAAATGAATCCTGTTCCTAAAACCCGGCAAACAAAGCAAATGTCTTGAGGGTCAGAAGAAAAGTGCAAAGCAGATTCCAGAACTTGCAGTTTCTCTAAAAGTACTATTCCCAACTAACTGGAGAAAAGTTAAGAGTTCCTCAAAAACTTAACAGGAGTACAAAGAGAAAATCAATAGCTGTTTTCAAACACCTCTGAAAGCTGTCTGTCTATCAAGCCAATCTCCTGCCACTGTTGGAGAGCAAAATACAGTTAGATCCCTTCACCGAGTCAAGGTGCAGAATGGTCTCAAGGGAACTCCTTGTTATTATAAAGAACATTTTATTTCAACTCAAGGAAAATAAACTCAATTATAATCTTACACTGCCCTTTTCCCAAATCACAGAAAATCCTTTAAATTCATTCCTACTACAAACTAACATACTTCCCATGGGGTATATGAAGGATCCATAGCTGCATGTACAATTGTTTTCTTAGCTGTTTTCTCCAGCTATTTGGAGATCTGAAAACAGATTTTACAGCTGAGCTTTAGTCCCAATAAAAGTAACTGTTTTGAGTGGTTTCCCCCAATTTTTGTCATAAAAACAATTAGAATCCTTCCCCCCACGAAACAGATGCTCCCCCATTACACCTTCTAAGAAGAGCATTTGTCTAGTTCTTGCCTGTTCTTCCTTTCAGTCCAATAGATGCACCCAAAGGTCACCCAGGCAGAAGCCCAGAGTCTTAAGATGGAAGTGCCTTAGAATTAAATTTGGGTAGAGGCATAATGAGATACACATTCAAGCAATTAAGAACGTCTGGGGCAGAATAGATAAGAAAAGAGCCCCTTTCAACATGGACCACCCAAGAATTTTTCAGCTTTCCAGCATTTGTCAGCCATTGTAGGCATTTAATTTAATCTAATTTGGGCCATGTCAACAGCCAGCAATTGGTAGCCTTTTTAATATTGCTGAACTACAAGTCCCATCATCCCTCACAATTGGCTCTGTCTCCTGTGGATGTTGGGGAGTTTTTAAATCAGCAGGGCTTTGGGGACATGATTGTTTTACCTTATTGTTGTGTTCTCTTTTATTGCAGATTGTTGGTAGATGTTTTACTATAATTATTTTCTTATCATGGACATTTTATTGTTATTTTATCTTGTGAAGCAAAATGATTTGGCATACACATTCAGGATAATTAAGCATACAAAATTGTCACTTCCGGCTAATGTCATGGCAAGATCGGATGTAAGGAGCGGGTCTCCACGCTCCCGCACTGAGTTCTTCCCATTAGAGGGCTCTGAAAGGAGCTAAAGCCACCCTGGGGGGGGGGGTGAAGAAAAGAGGGGCACCCTGCAGGTCACGGAGAGCAGCAACTCTCCTGCTTGACCCGGGGCTTCTTCCCTCTTGTCCATGACAAGAGGCAGCCATCATGGCTGCCATGAAGCTGGGACAGCCGAGGCAACAAAGGAATGTGCAGGAATGGTGTAAATGAATAGCGACTGGAGCTGTATGAAAATATTCCTTTTTTATTTAGACCCTAACCTTAAAAGAAAAAAAAATAGGAAAATCCCGAAAAAAGTCTCTTTGAACTATTTCTTAAAACAGTGAACAACCATAGAGAGAAAAATCCTAGACTCGAAAGAAAGGAACTAAGCGGGAACTAAGTTAAAGAACTTTTAAAACATAGAAAATTGGATTTTTAAACTGGGTATGTGTTGTTTTGGAAAGGCATTATAAAATGCTAGAACCATCTACCTGAATAGCCAACTTTGCTTCCATAAATTGAACTAAAATTGGATTAATCAATTTATCAGACTTGAAACAATGCTGAAACCTAAGCTGAGGGCGCCATCTACTGGTGAATGAAAAATATACTACACCCCTACAAACCTAGGAAAATTCCTGATAAGAGAAATAAACAACATTCATTTGGAGGGCTATAGTGATATTTATTGTTCTATAATTATCTACTTTATGATTACTGGAGACTCTATTGTGAGAATAAGGTAGACTCTTTAAGTAAAGTATAGTGACTTTTGATTTGCGGAAGCTGCCTGGACTTAAATGGAACCGATTAATAATCCTGAGATGTAAAGAACTATGATTATTGAACTTTCTGAGGAGCAACATTGGACTTGAATATATTGCTTTTGGACTATTGAGTAAGAGCGGGACTTACTAAAATAAGTCAAGATCAGGGGGAAATTAGTGAGATTTCAAAAGAAATGGTGTTGATGTTTCAAAGCATTAGGGATACTATGGCAAAGAATCACAGAGAGATAAAGAACCTATTGCAAGGCATAAATAGGAAAATAGAAAATATCCTACAACTGATAATGAATTAAGATCAAAGAGTCCAGGAAAGAGAGGAGACAGCAGAAAGAATAGAGGAAAAACTAGAACAGACAAACCAGAAAATAAAGCAAGAAGATGAGAAGGAGAAGATGATAAAGATAATAATGAATGATGAAATAAACTAAGGGAAAAGTACTTTAAGAGATTAAAAAATGGAATCAGATCACCTCGAAGATACTATTGAAAGGGAGATAGGGGCGTGGTGGACACTCTGGAGACCTGGCAGCTTAGGAGAATAGAGATAGGAGAAATATTCAAACTGTATGGTGAAGATACAGATGCTAATAGAGACAAAGATCTAAGAGAGGAGTATGGGAGGCAAGCTAAAAAATGAATAAGAACTGAAGTATTAAAACGGACAAGAGATGATGGATAGAAAGGAATTTTTTTTTCTTTTTTTCTAATATAATGATGGCCTGATTAAAAACTAGAATAGAGGTAGAAATAACAATACACACCTTTATATAAAGCAATAGTTAGATGGAAAGATTGGAGGTTGAAAGATGGTATTATTAGGTATGTTTAAATAATAGGATGATTGGTACTTGAATGGCGTATTGTGACTTTGAACAACCAAATAATGAACGACTATGTCTTAATATAAACATATGTATTAACACTAGGACTAGCAATGGTGACCTGACTAGAAGTTAGAATAGAAGTAGAAATAAGAAATAGAGGGAATATTATGAGATACAATTCTTATATAACAGAATATAAGTAAAAATTAGATGGAAAAGAGCAGAGGTTGAAAGATGGTGCTTATATGTATGCTTATAATATCATTGGCATTAAAATGGAACATTGAAATATTGAATAACTACTCTAAAACAACCATATATATTAATACTAGAATTATATAAGTTTGATTAATATAACAACTATTATTATTATAAACTGTTGTTTATTAAACATGAAACTCAGTCAACTGAACATTTAAAATGTATCACAAATATCATTGACTGGTTTTGATAGTTGATACGGATTGCTGCCAGCATCCTAGGTATATTACTATTACTATTACTATTACTATTATTATATGTGTTAGTATTAGTATTAGTATTTGTATTATTGCTTTTTGTAACAAAATGAATTATACCTAGAGGCCACACTATTCGTGTATTGATATTGATGTATATTTAAAAATAAAATCCAATAAAACTTGAATAAATAATTTATTCAGTAAGGAGGAAACAGGAAAGCTGTTCCTGTTAAGCATTTATTATTTGGATATTTTTTGGCTGAATTCTAATCCTAATCTCCAAATATAGAAGACTTGGATATGCTGGAGAAGTTGAAAGTTGGGAGGATAGATGGCCCATTGAGAAATCTCTGTTTTGTTGGGTTTTGTTGACCTCTTTATTATTATAGTTTGATAAACAGTCAATCAGATATTTAGACTGGATTTGGCACTTTTATCTGATAATCAAGTTGTTCCCAAGGATCTGTAATAGACTGATGTTTGACGGTGTTGGAGGTATCACAGAATGTAAGCTGTTCCAAGTAAAGCTGCCTTTTGCAATTGACTAATGAGAATTTATGCTGATGGTGTTCAAGTGGTATTCCAGTTGTTTTGGAATTTCACACAAGGCACCTACTATTCTTGGTATTACCTTTGCTTTCTTTTGCCATAGTCATTCTATTTCTATTTGCAGGTCTTTGTATTTTGTTATCTTCTCAAGTTGTCTTTTCTTCTGCAGTCTCCAGATACTGCCACATCTACTATCCAGACTTTTTTTAAAATCTTTCTTATGTACAAGTGTAAAGTCTGCGGTATTATGTGGCAGGTTCCTGACTATTTGAAATCTAAAGTCCCAGAGCATTTTTGGTCCTACCAGTTCTTCCTTGCAGACAAATGGTATTTCCTGCAGATCTTCCAATGCACCGTTGTTGCTATTTTGCCATAATAGTGTTTGTAGTTAGTCTGTGCAATCTTCTTGCAGCAGCTAACCAGATCCAGGTCTTTCTTATAGGCCAGTTTGGTTCAGTATGCCTTCCTGGTATACCAACTTCAGTGCATCTTCTTCACTATCCTTCAGATATTCTTCCAATGCCCTTTTTTCTTCTTCAACTATCTGATGTACTTTCAATGTTCCACAACCACCTATTTTCCTTAGTAAGTTGAGTCTGTCAATATCACTGCATGGATAAAGGGCATGATTCACTATCATTATTTTTCTGACCTTCCTATCCAAGGCCTTAAGTTTTGTTTGAGTCCACTCCAGTATTCCAGCTGTGATTCCAGTGCCTGGACTTGTTCAAGTGTTGATTGCCTTGATAGTATTTCCTCCACTCATTGAGTATGGTTTGTCAGTCAGTTGTGAATCCATCTGGAGGTAATTCTGTCTATCCCACTTTTTTCTAGCTTCCCAAGAAGTAGGTTGTGGTCTACTTTATCAAATGCCTTGCTGAAGTC